>VMBQ01013433.1:0-12460 GCA_007657795.1 Dreissena rostriformis | reverse complement strand
AGCAATATGTCAAGGGACATAGAAAATATTTGAGGTGGTACGCAAACTTTAACATAGATTTATCAATAATATGCATATTATAAGTGGAAAAAGGGCCATAATTCTTACAAAATGCTTGATACAGTTGTCTGCTCTTGTTTATAGATTGGGGTCATGTTGGTAAAGAAGTATGCAAAATATAAAAGCAATATGTCAAGGGACATAGAAAATATTTGAGGTTGTACGCAAACATTAACATAGACTTATCAATAATATGCATATTACAAGTGGAAAAAGGGCATTAATTCTTACAAAATGCTTGATACAGTTGTCTGCTATTGTTTATAGATTGGGGTCATGTTGGTAAAGAAGTATGCAAAATATAAAAGCAATATGTCAAGGGATATAGAAAATGTTTGAGGTGGTACGCAAACTTTAACATTCCAACACTCAAGCTAACGCTCACACTCACGCTGACTCCGGGGTTAGTAGGATAGCTCCACTATATATTTCATATATAATAGTCGAGCTAAAAATGAAGAGACTGTTTAAGGGAAACGCTATAATGGGAATCAATAAGCCACTACAGACAAGTTTGTACAATAAACTGTTGTGGTATCATTGCTACCAATCGTTGACACCTGGCTAGCAGGTACAGCTGGGTAGTTAATTGTTGCATAATTTAAACTCTCATTTACTCATTGATGCCATAATTAATCCATCTTGATTTCTTAGCAAAATGTTCTAACATGCACTAAAGAACTAGGTAGAATGACCTATTTCAAGAACACAGAAACATACCTTTGTACATATACTCCCTGTTTTTCCACAACCATCTCTGAGATCCGACTCTACCATTTTGCTGGAAACCTCTTGAAGTTCAAAAGATGACCTCATCTAAAAAAATAACACATTTTTCTAAAATAACATACTTTCCAGGAGTCTGGATTCACTTTGCCCAACTTGTTTGACACTAGTAATTTTACCATTAACAGCCAATTTGTCCCGTCAATTTGTCCATGGACAAGTGAAAATACGATGTAAGAAAACAAATATGTCCTTGTTGGAGACCAACTCATTTTTCTACTCAATCTTGATCAATTGGACCCGGAAATAAAAGTTCAATCAGAAGATTTAAATACGTTGTAGTTCTATATGATGGCGATGGAACTTGCTTTTGAATAACATGAAAAATCCTTAGTTCTTTTCAAAAGCGCATGAAAATCATGTGGCATGTACAGTGTACGTCATCTCATTAACATGGAAAGTGGGTTCAATTTATGGTAAAAAACTTTGACATGCATAGAACACTTCAATCTTCATTTTAAACCCTGATTATGGAAAAAAAATCATGGAAAATCACCATGCAAGGGACATTTCAAAACTGTTCCTTCTGCAGTTCAGGTCTAGTCGGCTTTAAGATTGCTAAATACGGTTTGGTTTATTCAAGATACAATAGACATAAAGTCCATGAGTACACATGTTTAAAACATAAAATTATATAAAAGCATGAACATTTTATCAGTATTGAATTTCATAAGTTGTTAAATAAAGTATCAATACATTAAACGGTCTAGGACAACAACACAAAAACAACAAAGACGAAATCTTCAAGATAGCGAGAAGTCAAGTTTGAGTTATACAATATACACAATAAATCATAATAATATTTATATAGGTTTCTTTGACTAAATGCTTTATGTACAAACAAAAATAGGCTGTATGCAGAAATGAACTAATTAAATCCCTAGGTTCTAAAAAAATAAATGTGTACTGTTAATTGAAGTTGTGTCACATCAATATTCGCAAATTGAACCAGAGGACCATGGGTCATATGCACTCACCTGAGACCCGAAGAACCTAAAAACTATTCTGAGAAGTTTGAGTAAAGAACAATAAAAGTACAAATGTGCTTTATTATACATAGATATTATTTTCTAGGCACATTTTTATGTTTAAATTTGTCTGAGCTATCATTAGAAAAAATAATCTGCATAAGTTTCAAGAAAATGTGACTTCAAGAGATTTCACAAGGTTACACTAGAGCCTTACAAGAAAAACTGCCCCGCCCACAGGGGGCCATGTTTTTCCACAAACCACAACCACTTTCAAACTCAGGCCTTCTATCATTAGAGCAAAAATTACGACCAAGTTTCATGAAGATTGGACTCAAAATGTGACCTCTAGAATGTTCACAAGGTTTCACATGGCGGCCATGTTTTTAGACAAATTAGAACCATTTTCAAACTCAATTGAGACCTAATAAGAACAAATGTTTTGACATAATTTCATTAAGATTCGACTATAAATGTGACCTCTAGAGTGTTTTTTTTCTTTTTCTTTTATTTGACCTAATGACCTAGCTAGTATTGTTCTCACGCGACCCAATTTCGAACTAAGCCGATATATCATTTGGACAAATATGGTCTGACCAAGTTTCATGACGATTGTCCTATAAATGTGGCCTCTAGAGTGTCCACAAGTAAATTTTGACAACACATGACTCGCGAAGCGCGACGAACGACGAACAAAAGACTTTTACAAAACCTCACATTATGATTGAGCACGTTGTGTTCACTTCACTTCAGACAGTTCAGTGATAAGGTCTATAATGCATTCATCATTCATTAATATTCTTATTTATAAGACGTGCAAAGAATTCAAAGATACTTTTTATATGGGCTAAATTCTTTGGAACATATAAAAAGTAGCTTAATATTTGAGAGCGTCAACAAGTTGGACTACATTCATTAATAACAACATTCTATCTATCTATCTTCCATTAAGGTCGAACCCCTTCTGAGGACATAGACCTGTCGCGCGTCAACCGACAAGAGTGTTAGTAAGTCTGAAATAAAAGGATATAAAAGAGAGAATAAGAGTGTGTTAGTTATTAAAAACAGGTTAAAAAACAGATCAGGTATTCTTATGGGGAGGTATGTTCCACCCGGCTAACAGCCAGGCTGAACTCTGGTCCAGAGAGGTTAACAATGTCAGGAGGTAGAGCATTCCAGTGGATGATTGTTCTGGGAAAGAAGGAAAACTTAATATGATAATCGGTTGTGGTTTGGATGTTCTGGAATGCTTTTGTATGGGAGGTTCTCGATGGTCTAGTGATTGGTTTGAGGTAGTCAGGTATAGGAATGGCTACCTGGTTATGCAGGATGATGATGTTGTGAAACATTACCAATACCAGGCGCTGGTCAATACGGCGGAGGTCAAGGCCCGCCAGTTTAATGAAGTAAGCATGTCTGTGACACTGGACAGCCTACTGAAATCATGTTTGGCAGGAATGGCCTAGTCCATATAAACGGACTCCCAGAGCCTTTTTCTATGACGGCTCTGGGAGTCCATATGCACCCCTTCATAACCTTCATAAACATGGGTGCAAAATGTAATCAACAATGCAAGGGTTAAGGAACACTGAAACTGCAAGATCTTATCAAAGTTTACCTGTCTAAACCACAAACTCATCCAAATGGTACCATAAATTTGATTAAAGCAAGAAATAATTGCTTTTTTTGACTCCGTTCTTCTTTCGTACGCTTTATCCACCATATTGGAAACTGTTATTTTGTTGACGACTTAAAATTGTCGTTGTTGTTTACACCAATATTTTGCACATCGGGTTATTTGATGTAGCCTAATAAGTCGATGACGGTGTAAAATATTCGGCACAAAATACACCGTTTCAAATTTCAAAACATAATATCAACGAGAATAGTTGCTGAAACATCGTCGTGTTGTTAGGGTGCATGCACAGGATAACGTCCGTAGGTTGCCATTCAGGTAAATTTAACATGTTTATGAAGTTTATTCATTATTTCCCTCAATTTGTCTCGAACGACGTCTGTTTAGTGAAGCGCACGGATTCCGTGCGCTGAACTGAACTGCACCCATGTTTATGAAGGGGTGCATATGGACTCCGAGAGCCGTCATAGAAAAAAATATCAAAGGCTCTGGGAGTCCGTTTATATGGACTTATGTTTGGCCCAGCGGGCAGCCCTACGCTGAACAGACTCAACCTGTTCATTCGATTACATTAAAAGAATTCTAAGTAATAAGAAATGCTGTGGTACGGTTTGATTTCAAGTAGATTTAAAAATTTAAATTTTAGTTCTCAATAAATGCTTAAATGTATAATTAAAAGTCCTCACCTGATATTCGATATTTGTAAACTTTTGTCATCATTCTAGAACCAACTTGGGTTCCCAAAGATGTAGAACCCTGTAGCTATAATTAGAACATAGCGTAAATTCTTTAAATAGATCTATCTATCTATCAATAATGTCTTAACTCCCCTTTCGGGTATTATTGACAGGTATTATCGGTCTAGTATGCTAACGCCAGTAAGAACGATTCCATCTTGAATTATCCTGATCTCCACAACTTTGGAAAAAACTAATATATTGCCTTTTAGATTTAAAAACACAGTTACTCATTTTCTCCTCCTCTATATTCATTAAGATGTGCAAGCGTATACTTATAAGTTGGTTTTTCCAAAATATTCCGCAGTTTACAGACTAAGGAACAGTTCATCAAACAGGCTACAGCCACTTCCTGAATTTAATGCCGCTAGGAAATATGTCCAGTTAAGAAATCGTTTGTTCACTCAATGTCAGAAAATATTACTTTTGGCACAGCTATATGTAAGTTATAACAAAGAATTTATACTCTCCACAGCAGAATAAATTCTGATGTAATGTTGTGAAATGTCGTTAGACGAACCGGGCGAGACGAGACGGGCTATAGACTAAACCGGAAGTGTTTTCGAGAGCTGCGAGAACTATGCATATCAGAACACGACCGCGAGACCGGTATGACTAGATACCGAAAACAGTACTGTTTTCGCGAAAACAGTAACATGTACCGAAAACAGTGTTTTATGATATGAAAACAGTGAATATTAAGACTAAAACATCGCTTTTCCTATGCATGGTTTAAAAAAGAATAGTAGTTTAAAGATATTTCAACATATATGTTAAAACTTTTTTATAAAATTTATTAAAAAAAATCCACATTCATTTTCTTTTTTTGATATACGAAAACAGTAAAATGTACGCCCGAAAACAGTGAACANATTTACTTTTTAATTTATTTGCATTTTAGTAGAAACAATTTCACATCATTTCTTATTGTACAGAAATGTGTTACTTTACAATAACAAAATATGCAACCTATGAATTCTTTGTTTGTTCGTCAGTAGTTGTTAAACACTTTCAATTGTTTGTATAAATATAGGGGTTCAATACGTTTTTTGGAGTGTAAAGTATTTGTCACAGTTATCTGTGCTGACACCAGATAATCTATCTATCTATCTTCGGATACTGTTGAACTCCCCTTTCGAGTATTATTAACAGATCGCGCTGTCAGTGCAAGAAAAAGATATATAAAATATTGTACAATAAAGTATTGACAGACAGACAGAAAGATAAGGGAAAATAGGGAAGAAATCTGCTAAAATAGCGCTTTAAAATGTACTGTCCGAAAAGTAAGAATCACAAAAAAAACAACGAATACTTAGAGTAAGTGCGGTATGTTTCATGTGAATGTACGTACAATGCCAGATGTTATATAGTCAAATAGAGTTTTTAGCAATATTTGTTAGGATATTGAGTATTGTTGGAATTATATTGTTTGCTTACGTTACTCATTACAAAAATAATTGAACATGTTATATTTATTCGCACTAATAATTTTGGACTGTAATTTTGTTGTTATGGAATCTTTTGATTTGAAAGGACATAAAATTATTTAAGCAATTTGACAAACCAGCAGGGTTTTGATAGTGATTATGTTTACATTTATTATTAAATGACCAGGTACGGCTAGCAAATTTCTCTATTTAAGCATTTCAACTTAGAGCCGATAATATGAGTCGTGTTCTGATAAAACTGGGCATAATGCATGTGCGTAAAGTGTCGTCCGAGATTAGCCTGTTCAGTCCGAACAGGCTAATCAGGGACGACACTTTCCGTTTTATGACATTTTTGTTTAAATGAAGTCCCATTTAGGCGGAAAGTGTCGTCCCTGATAAGCACGTGAAAACTGCACAGGCTAATCTGCGACGACACTTTCCGCACATGCATTTTGCCCAATTACATTTATTATTAAATGAGACCAGAAAATATGTTTAGATACGGCTAGCAAATTTCTGTATTAAAGCATTTCAACGTAGAGCCGATAATATGAGTCGCGTTCTGATAAAACTGGGCATAATGCATGTGCGTAAAGTGTCGTCCGACATTAGCCTGTTCAGTCCGCACATGAATTATGCCCAGTTTTCTCAAAACGCGACTTACATATAGATTTCTAAGTTAAAAGGATTATAATAATTGCAACTAATGCAAGATATAGTTAATATGTGACTACTTGCTATGCAACCAGTGTCATGCGACAATGGATTTTATTAGCAATCAAATTGTCGACACCTCCATGCATAGCGATTGTTCAACCTTTATCGAACAATCTGGTAAACTTACTACTGTTTACCGACACAGAGGCCAATACTGCTTCGTAAATTTATTGATAAAAAGAAAGAATATGTTCCATTTGACCCTCAGCCAGCTGAAACAGAAATAATTTCCACCCACAGATATTACCTACAACTCAAAGCGTCTAACAGCGACACCTCCCAGTTTAAGAAAAGGGTGACTTGGGTAGAAAAGACAGAGAACATTATGCCTGAAATATCAAACATGATTAAGATAGTAGAGTACATAGGATCATTTCCGGGCCTATGGCTCTGTAAAAGACATAGACAAAAATGTGAAATATATAAGAACAAAACCACGAGTTGCGATGCATTTAGAAAGTAAGGTGAAGCACCGCTCAGTTAAAGACGTTGAAAGGGAGGAAAACAATTTGCAAACCAGCGACTTTAAAAAACAGCACAATCAAAAACAGCTTCGGAATATGAAATTAAATAAGACAGACATATTGGCCCTCTAACGCAGCTGACCAGATTATAACCTTACAAGAACTTACAAAAACATCATCATTCGTCCAAACTGTTAATCACCTGAATGGATTTAACCACCATGTAATTACACTCTTCATTTCACAGCAAATCCGACTCCGAAATATCGAAATTGACTGTAGGGACAGACGAAGAAACTGCCCTTAGAAATGCTATAAGTAGGTATCTCACTGGATCTACACATGTGTTGTGCACCCGTCACCTCAAAGAAAACACCAACAGGTACATGGAAGAAAAGGTAGGGTACCCAATCTCAGACCGGAAAGAAATTAATGAACTTGTTTTTGGCGAAAATGGATTGATTAAGGCAGTTGATGTGGACACTAACAATGTACGACTTGAAAGAATTGAGAGATTAATAACATCAAAAGATGAAAATGTCCGAGGGAAACAGTTTCTACCTTACTTTGTCAACAAATTGGTACCGACACTAACTGATTTTGTTATCAAACCGTCTTTAATAGGAAAGGTTAGCACAGGGTGGACTAACAACAATTGTGAATCCGCCAATCACATATTAAAAACTGCTACGCAATGGAAGTTGATGGACCTCAGCAAATTCATATCAAAGGTAGAGCAGATCGTTGAGGGAGAAAAAATGGAGAGATGTAGGGCCGTGCGAGGAACGGGTAATTTCAGATTGACGGTACAATTTAAACACCACCAAGTGTCCATCGACCTTTGTGAGATGTTATCAGAAGAACAACGAGAACGGAAAATAAAAAAAAATCTTATGTGACTACGGGAAGTCTCACCCAAATGTAGTGGTTTCCACTGATGGATCAAGAACGCTGATTAAAACACCCTCTGCCGGTAAAAAAAACCCCTTCCAACGAAAAAGAACGAGCCGAGCGGTCAAAAACGCCATCCGCAAAAAGAAAATTTAAAAAATTGACGTCAAGATGTTGCCTTAATTGTCGAAACATTTTGCATGAAATGTAATTCTTTATGCTGTGATTATAATTCCCTTATGCTGTGACTTTAAAGCTGTTGTCTTAATTGTCGTTGCGATCAGTTTAAATCAGTTTTAACACGGTCCGATACCGAACGTCATATTATGCATCTTATTATGAAATGTTATTTATTTATGTAAAACATTTAATTTAATTTTGTCTAATCTACCAGAAATACCAATATTTAAAAATGTGTTCAATAATAAAATATATATTTTGATGATGTGTTCTTTTATATTACCATTGACATAATTACAGGTACCGTCTTAAACATATTTGAATCTTCGCTCAAATGCTTTCTGAAGTTATCATATATTAAAATCATGATTTAACGGAAATATCACGATGTAAAGGTGGGAAATCTAACTGTTTGCGGTAAATTTACTGTTTTCGGTATCATGTCCTCGTATTATATAATGCTTCCATTTAAAACAGTAATAACATGCTAATCGTTAAAAAGTAATAATTAATATAAAGCATCATTTAAATGCGTACTGTTGTAAACATTCATCAAAATCATAGTTTAACGCCACTATCATGATGTAAAGGTGGGAATTCTAACTGTTCTTGGTACATGTTACTGTTTTCGCGAAAACAGTACTGTTTCGGCGTCTAGTCATACCCTGTCCGTACAGCGTTACTCCGTTAACCTAAGGCCTGTTGAACAGTATAACTCGAGTCGTATCGGGTGATGTTGTACACTTCTTTCAACATTGAATCTGTGTTTAGTGAAATAAACTCACTATTATCCTTCCGACACCTGTTTTCTTGCTAAGGTTTTGAGTTAAATATAAGTTCATCTTTTATTAAATGTTAAAACCAAATTCTGAACGCATTTGAATCATATTTACAAATATTTTGTGTTTTTAGTTTACTAAACAGTAGCATAATACGCGAAACAAAGCTTTTTGCTCTCGCATATTAAAATCGTATTCATGGAAACGAAAGAAACGTTTTAAGGATGAACATGACAGTTTTTCGCGTAAATTATCATGCAACATCGGTTTGTAATAGATGTATGCTTTTTCGGACATTCCAAATATAAAACAAAATAAGGAAAACCAACATGAACTGAAATATTATGAAGCCAAGAAAAATGAGTTTACAACTTTTGTCCCCTCGAACCTCTAAGACTTAACTAGTTTGAACTATTAACAGGTGTATCTTGCCAAGATTGTTCAAAGTATTGATCTTGGATAATTCAGTTACAAAGAATTTAAACAATGGACTAGATCTTTTGTCACCGACTTAATGTGCTTGCCATTATCAAATAACAAAAGCACCACCACAGGTCAATTAACATACTGGTCTGGTCTCATACTGGTCTCTGATAGGGTTAGAACAGTTAAATGCTTCTTCGACCCTTTTTGTTGAAAACAAGTAAAGCGGGGACAAATACGCTTTTGAGAATGTTATACGATACAGTATACATTTACAAAATTTGAAATGGATCAGTAAACATAAGTCGGCATAAGAAGATTTTAAGCGCCACACATTGCCTCCTCTGGAAATCACATTTAGTTCATTTATTTAATGATCCTGATAAAATATCTACAAGATTTGTACTGCCGAAAAGTCTCTTATGTTTAAAGGAGCATATTGATGGAATTTCGCCCAAAATATACTTCATAGTAATACATAATTCATAGTTCATCTTTTAAAGCAGATATGTATCTAGTAACTATGCTATATTGATAAAATCATTATGAAACAAACCCATCCATAAACAATCCATTTATTGCATGCATGCCTCCCGTGGGATAAGACTCTAGGCCTACAAAAATAGCTTACTTCAATAAAATGTTGACAACACTCAAGTCTGATTATTTAAAGTGCGCATGTGCACAGCGGTACTTGATGTACATTTCATGTACTACTTCTACGAGTTGTCTTGTGTGTGCTTAACGTGTCCACGGAGACAACTTTCTACCATTATAAAAACACTTTTTAACATGAGCATTTATAAAAAGCAGAATTGATACAAAAATGTGTCAATTAAAACGTTATCCATTATTTTTTTTACAGCTAATATGTTTTTTTGAAAATATATTTACTTGTTAATCTTCTATGTGCCCCTTTATAATTGCGTACATTTACAAACGATCATTATAATTTCAAAATTTTTAAACCCTGGTCAAGTGTTAAACACATCATATTTTTTATTATTTATAACTGATCAACTTACTATACACATTTGATAACGGTTGTGAATTAAACTTTGTTTGATTGGCATATCAGATGTAACAAATTGTTCAAGACTTGTTAAGGGGCCAATTCTCATGATACAGGTAATTGTTATCTTGAAACGTAACCAACTCCATTGAATTTGAAAACAATGTACTTCATAACTATGTAAAACCCNAGAATATATTACATTGCGACATGCTTACTGAATAAGTACAACACAAGACGGAGGAACGTAGCCCACGATTAAAACCTCCTCGAACTTTTTAACATAGTTTGTCGCCTTGTCTTTATCGGGGCTGATGTAGCGCTGACGCACGGACGGGTCCCGAAGGTCAATAAACTGTACGCCCGGATTCTCTCGTACAAGACGCCCACAATCAATCTTTGCGATGCGCTTCGGTCGGTACTTGCTATGTGTTTCGAACAACTGAGCAGCCTCAAGGGTGCCGGAAGTGGACAGAAAGCGCGACGGGTTGTAACTTCCGAATTCCACGTGTTCACACACCGTTCGTTTCGACATAGGATCTTGGGCCTTCAACCCATCTTCGATATTTTCTGCATCCCTCAAAACCCGATAAAGATATTGCTCGGGCAGTGCACAAGGGCTTGCCATTATTCTAAGGATAAAAAATATAAATGTCTAAGTCGCAACATATGAAATGAAAACATAACAATTTAAATCTTATTGATCTTATTTGTTGAATGTTTTTATTGATAACCTGACACAGTAATTGCATTTCCTTATACGAATGAAATAAAATAATTTCAAATATAATGCGATTTTGAAACAGAGACAACATTAAAATCTGTATTATACAATTAGTTCATTTTGAATACAACATGGTTACGGTCTAGTGAAGCGTTTCTGTTTTTGATAATAGCAGTGTATCAGCGTATTATCTAAGATTTATAACATATGCACTCATGATATCGTTTATGTGTATCATGTAATTACAAACATAAAATGATAATATAATTACTTGTAAATATATTCCGTGTATTATATCACTGTTCACAGGAGTTTAATGAAATGCGCAATTGATTTGAAGTTTATATAAGAAAAACAATCTTACGACTTATCCAAAAATAACTTTGAAGTTAAAGGGACATATTGACGAGGGCAGACTGAACAGAAAGCTTATTTTCCATCCGCTCAATTCTCGTAACGGTATCGTTCTTATGATACTATACAAGTTAATACATCGAGATATACAAAAACGAATGACCGAGTGGTACATACTTTCTACGTTTAATCACGTGTTCGTGTATTCCATCCCATGCTATAAATTGAAAATGCTTTAATAGGTCAAGTTCTCTGTTAATTGCATGCTGTACTATACAAAACGTTTTCATACCAGCCTCTTTAACTGAAACAAGTTTATGATAATGCATTTTTTAAAAATGGCATGCCAACTTAGCTTTAAATAATTTGATATGATACCACACGTATTAGTTAAGTATATATTTACATATACTTAAATTTAATCCCAACGATGATGTTTGATCAAAATTTTATATATGGGATACCAACATGTATTTAACTTGATATCAGTTTTACTTATCTTCCCGATTGTTTCAAACTGATACACGAATTTTCACTGCAAGTCACATTGAGCTATTAAACAGTGTAAGTTATAGCAGGCATAAACATAAGCATTTAAGCATACAATTAAACCAGCTTTACGTTGAAAGCCGTTGGTGTGGTTGTTTTATGCTGAATCACCAACATGCGGTGTATAGTATGAGAATGAATTAGCGATTCATCAAGGCATTTGAGTCTCGCTCTGTGAAAAGGGGGTTTAATGCATGTGCGTAACGTGTCGTTGCAGATTAGCCTGTGCAGTCCGCACAGGCTAATCAGGGACAACACTTTCCGCTTTTTTGTATTTTTCGTTTTAAAGAAGACTCTTCTTGATGAAAATCCATTTAAGGCCGAAAGTGTCGTCCCTAATTAGCATGTGCGGACTTCACAGGCTAATCTTGGACGACACTTAACGCACATGCGTTAAACCCGCTTTTCGCAAAGCGCGACGCATTTGTTTATTTTATTGCCTCGACTGTTATAAAGTTTAGCATAAAGTTGCTAATTGTTTTGACTTGTAATGCAACTGTATAACGCAATAATTTTTTGCAGTCCACAGAGGCTAATACGGGACGACACTTTACGTTTTGATTGTAATTTGCGTTTAAAAGAAGACTCTTCTTGACGAAAATCCAGTTGAGGCAGAAAGTGTCGTCCCTGATTAGCATGTGCGGACTCCACTGGCTAATCTGGGACGACACTTTACGCACATGCATTTTACCCCCTTTTCACATAGCGAGGCTCATATACACTCATTATATCGTTTATGTGCATCATTTA
>VMBQ01013431.1:0-16341 GCA_007657795.1 Dreissena rostriformis | reverse complement strand
CCAGACTCAGCAGTAACCTTTGCTTTAGACACATACCTCAGAAGACTTTTACATTTTCATTCTACACACAGTTATTCAATGGAATTCACTTCCTCCCCATATTAATTGTCCCCCTTATCCTCATGTAGATACTTGCAATTTAAATAATTTTAAATTAACACACAACTGAATAAGCAGTTTTTTCACCGCTAAATCAATCTACGTCGGCACAAAATGCTTTATTAAAAGCCGATGCGTCGCTGGCTTTCAGAACCTTGTTGAACGTCTACGCAAATTGTACCCAGTTTGTGCATATACAAATCAAGCAGCCGAGTTAATAGGAATACTGAAGCTGCTGTGCATTATGGTTTTCCCCTGAAAATGCACAGTGAACGCAATTTAATGATTTCAACTTTATTTTAACGTATTTTAATATTATTTTTTTGTTATTGAAACAAAAAGCACAAGAGTTAATCGTCTGTGAACAGCATTTCAACTAAATCACTGTTTGCACACTGCTCCTCCACAAGACGCTGTGACTGAAAATACAAAGTGTCATCATTAACAAGGTAAAAAACCTATAACCATGGTAAAAAAAATGTCTTTAAAACAAAATTCCATGAACATGTAAAACACGGTACAGTTAGATAAATTGCACAATACGGTGTCATACATGGCCAACTTTGAGTAGAGTCGGTACTGCAGTCAGTTTGAGTGTAGGGTCCTTTCTGAAGGCATTGTTCTGGTCCTTCCAGCTGTAAACATACAAACACGGAATGGCATAGGAAACATCAACGTCAACACAAACAATAGAGTAGGTAGGCAAAAGAAAAATTCAATTAACTTTTGTAAGAAATGTTATTTTCCAATTCAGTACAAAGTTCAATTACAGAAATATTCAGAATCTCTATATAATATTTTGTTATATGTAAAGGTTCGAAAATTATAAATTTGTGACATGAACTCTAGCTGGATTACCTAAAAGCGTTTAGGTTTAACGACTTTTATGAGCCTTAAAGGCTTAACTTTGTAAACATGCATTAAATTTTGTATGATCTTCAACATGGTTTCAGGGAACGTCGATCCTGCGAAACCCAACTTATTCAACTTGTCGACGAACTGGCTCGCAACTTTGTAAATGGTCATCAAACAGATCTTATAGTTCTAGACTTCAGCAAAGCTTTTGCAAAAGTCAGCCACCTTAAATTACTTTTTAAATTACAGCAACATGGAGTCAATAAATCNTTTAACAGAACAGAACAGAACAGAACAGACAGTTTATTAGACTTATACATAAGTACATCGTCTTTAATGCATATAATCATAAATAAAGTAATGTCACGTGTCATTATACTATAGTAAATAACTAAATGAATAATACATTATATATTTATAAATATGACAATTCAATGAAATTTCGACACAAAATAAGAACAGAGATCAACAACGATTTCGCAAAGAAAAAACATAATAATTTTAAAGGTAGTAAGGACAAACTACATTTCATTTACTATGGTACACATATATATGATACAAAAGAAAAAATAAAGAACAAAACAATAATACACATACTATCATGACTGCAAAGTGATACATAAACTTCGCGCATGCGAAGTTGAGAACATTATTAATTTCAATTAGTGGTATTTAAAATAGTATTTCGTACAATTAGGGCTTCCTTAACATATTTACATACATTAAATATTTCAATTTTACATGTTGATATTAATAAATTATGAAACTTGACAACAGATGGGTGCATGTAATAAAAACGTTTAATATATTTTTGTCGTAGTAAACGGTAACATGAACAAACACAAATAAAATGGAACTCATCTTCTATGTCCCGTTGATTACAACAAAGGCAATAACGTTCTTCACGGGGAATATTGTTGCGTGTATATCTCCCGGTCTGAATTCTCAAGGGATGGGCAGAAGCCCTTAATTTTACAAAGTATAAACGTAGACTCTTCGGCAATAAATCTAAGTAATGTTCATATTCAAAAGTAGTTTTAAACATTCTATACATATCTAAAATTGAAATTCCGTTCATATTACCAAACCATTCTTGCTTAAAGGTGTCAATAATTCTGCATTTAAGTTCACATACAAAAGCATGGCTATTAGTTATATTCGCAGACTCAAAACAATAGGAAAATCCGTAATCGTTTAACAATTGTTTAACATTTGCAACCCAATTTTTGCATCCTTTATTACAATCATTTAATGCTTGAATATACACAGTTCGTATAATAATATTATTACTGTTAATAATTTTTAACCAATACTTAACAATTCGTACATATCTATTTACATATAAAGGGTATCTGCCTAGCTCACCATAAACTGTAGCATTACATGTGCTTATTTTCACATTTAACAATCTTTTGCAAAATTTTAAATGAATGCGTTCGATCTCTTTTGATTTATTAAAACCCCATATTTCAGAGGCATAGCAACAAATAGACCCAACAAAAGAATCAAACAACTGACAAAATAATTTCGGCTTAAGATCATACTGCTTACATTTATAAAGTAAAATATTCATAGCCTTAAGGGCTTTTCCAACAAGGTGTTCTTGATTAAGGTTGAAACTACCAGTGTAATTAAAAACAGTGCCGAGATAATTAAAATTGTCGACGATTTCTATATTTTGGCCATTATATGTCCATTTTTCATCTTGTCGAATTTTACCCCTTTTGCGAAAAACCATTATTTTTGTTTTTGAAGTGTTCACATTTAGCCCCCAAGAATTACAATACAGATAAAGGTTATTTAAATGGTTCTGTAGTTCTTCTGGTGATTTACCTACAATAGCCATGTCATCCGCAAATAACAATAAAATTAAAGTTATGTCGTTTATATTTAAGCCAGACAAAGTGCTATCTTGTAAAAAAAGTTCCAAATCTTCTACAAACAGTGAAAAAAGAATCGGGGACATTACCTCCCCTTGTCTGAGACCGACAGCATAACTAAAGTAGTCAGAATATGATGTACACGACTTAACACAAGACTTAACATTTTCATACATATTTTTAATTATTCTCAATAATTTGCCTTTTACACCAGATTTATACATTTTTAACCATAATGCGTTACGATATATACTATCAAAACATTTAAGCAAATCAACGTATACAACATACAAACGTTTGTTTTCATTTAAAAAATTCTGCACAACAGACATCAATATATACATAGCATCAACAGTTGAACATCCTTTTCTAAAACCAAATTGAGCATCTGAAATTTTAGCATTATCTTCACAAAACAATTCGATACGTTTGTTTAAAATGGTAGTAAACAACTTAGAAAAACAACTAACGAGTGTAATCCCTCTATAATTACTAATATCATCAACAGAGCCTTTTTTATGCAGAGGAATGATAATTCCTTCCGTCCACTGGTCGGGAAAATAGCCAGAAACTAAAATGTTATTAAACATAACACACAAATGATTGGATAAAATATCCATGCTTTCAAGGAAATATTCATTCAAAATAAAATCGCTACCAGCCGCTTTATTACATTTTAAGCGTTTAACTGCATTCTTAACTTCATCTACCGTTATCGGCTGATCTAGTTCTGGAAATGTACAATTTTCTTCGTTAAAATCATTATTTAAACAAAATTCTTCAGCTACTGGATTATTACTATTAGAAGTAGTATTACTCAAATTTTCAAAATAATCCTTAAATTCATTTATTGAAATTGTATTTCCATTTAATTTGTTTTTAGATTTAAAATATTTCCAAAATTCCTTAGGTTTTTTACTCTTTAAACTTTCAATTTCTATCATTTTTTGTTTAAATGCATCCCTTTTCTTTTTGTTAATCAACTGCTTATACTGACTTTTCTTTCCACACAGCGTTATTCTATTTAAATCAGACTTAATCAAATTAAAACATCGTAAAGCGTCATGGTATTGATTTCGAGCAATTACACAGTCGTTATCAAACCACTCAGCGTGTTTTATACAACTGTCAACATAGAACGTGGGTTTATTATTGTAAACACGAGATTTTGAGAACAATGGGTCCGCAACGTTTCGGATTGTATTAGTGAATTTTTCTACCGCCACGTTAATGGACAGTTTATTAGAACAATCAATGTTTTCAACAATATCCGTCAATACGGGAAGTCGAGAAATAAGTCCTGAACGAAATTCATCTCGAAACGAGTGGTCCCATTTATATTTAACATCAGTGAAAGAATCGTAGCTTGGCGAAAAATTATTACAATACAATGAAAACTGCAACGGTGCGTGATCGCTCCATTCATTAAAATCACAAACAGTAAAGTTAGATAATAATTGGAAATTGCTTTCTTTAGTCAACAGGTAATCAATTACGGAAGAACCGTTATTTGAGAAAAATGTGTGTTTACAGCTATCGCCTATTCTACCATTGGTAATGCGTAATGTCGAGGATTTACACAGATCAAGCAATTTTATACCATGGCTATTGTGTATTTTGTCGATTGAGGCCCTGACAAAGGTTTGATCTGGTGAATAATCGACATCATCATTTTCGGAATTAATTGTATCATGTACGATAAAATCAAATTTATTACTGGTTCTACTATTTAAATCCCCGGTTATAAAAACACTTCCAATTTCAGAAAAATATGTTATATCATTTTCTAAAATATCAAAAAGATCCACATTAATTGTATTGTAAACTGGTGAGTCCTCTCCCCATATATAGCTTCCACATATGTAAATATCACGGGTCGTATTAAAAAACGCATGATTTAATTTTATCCAAATAATAGTGTCATGATGATTTCGTACAATTTCAATTCCATTTTTTAGATGATCTTTTATATAAATAGCAATACCACCGCTGCATCTTCGGGCGTTTCTATGCTGAAATTTTCTAAAGAAATTAAAACATTGATAACCGTCAATCGTAATATTACTAGATACTTTTGTCCATGTTTCAAACAAAAAACAGATATCAAATGAACTTAAAATATTAGTAAACTCGGTACTAGACCTTTTCACATCAGTTAAACCATGAACGTTCCACGATAATATCGACACCTCACCACCATCGTGCCCCTATGCTTTAACCGCGGTTCCATCGATGTACAGAGTGTCATATGCCAGATAGGCGCGTTTTCCCAACCGTCTCGCCTCTTTCATTTGGGGTACTAACTTGCGCCTCTTTTCTATCACCTCTTGTGGGAACTGCTCGAAGACACGATACAGTGTTCCGTCGAGTTCTTTCCAAAGTTTGCGTACCGTTTCTCTTTCCTTAAAAAACGTGAATTTTGCTACGATGTTCCTCACTTTTCCTGATATTGGGGACCCAGGAGAGCGATGCACCCTCTCAAATCTAATTGAGTCTACAACCTCATTAGCGATCTTAAAGGCGTCTTGTAGATGCTGGCGGAGTTTCCGTTCAGTAACTTCCGGCGGCTCGTTTCCGGTCGAGTTGTCTTCTGTTACCCCGGTGAAAATTAGGTTGTTTCGCATGGACTGCGATTGAAGATAGGAAACGTTGTCACGCAGGGTATCTCGTTCCTTTTCCAACTGCTGCATCCGCTCGGACAGCTGCGCCGCATGTATGTCCGCACCGTCAACCTTGTCCTCGAGGCGCGTCACGCGTTGGTCTACCTTTTGGACTCTTTCTTCCATTGCCACCCATAGCTTATTAATGTCCTTTTCAAGTGTACCCATTCTCTTTTCTATGGACTCAATGGCACCCATCTTTTTTTCCATTACTTCGATGCGCCCACTTACGTTCTGTAAAAGGATCATTATATCCCTGTTTGTTGGCTCGGCACCTTTTTCAGCCATTGTTGAACTACTTGATGTATTCGAGAAAACACTACAATCCAAATTGTCCTCACCATATAGAACAGAATGTGTCCAATTTAAAACTTCACTTACTGGTAGATTATAGTCCGTATCCCCAGATGGGCCTCTTTGTTTATGTACTTTTCGTCCATGTAATTCATTTTCACTGCTGTTTCTATCTTTTCTTTTTCTATCCCGCGATTTACTCATTGTTTAACGTTTACATTTTGATACACTGCACACTATCACATAAAATCCAGAAATATATTTCCACAGATAAATGTTTTATTAATAAATATTCCGATTTTCGTTGCACTGTAAAAAGTTCGACCGTTCGCGCCAAGATCACGTGACAACGAACACGTGTTACCACTACGAAGTTCAATATAAAAGTGCGGCATCAGAAACAGGGTACCGAGATAACATTGTTGGAAGCCAGGGTCCATTGCACAATACAATGTGTAGCTATAGTCTGTTTCATAATAGAACATCTCCCTTCTTTTCTAAAATGGCAAAATATGTTGGTATAACATAAAGGTACATAGTTGTAAAATATTAATATGGTATGCATCTATAAAAATATTAAAAATTAATAAAAGTTTTCAACAAAATATTTACGATTTATAACTGATAGTATAAAATCCAATTATACATTTTGATGCCTGGCTTTGTTTGATTTTAATTGTCTCTATTTTGTCCATTTACTTCCTACATATTTACGGTTGTCAATCACTTATCGTCCTGCCCGTGTCTTGTAGCCTGGAGCTTGGTTGATAACCGGGTCATTGCGGGGATGATCTGGGATTGGTAGAGGTTCCAACTGGGGGTTATCATGGGTTTTTATCTGGTTGCAGAATTAAAGCGTCGAATGGCTCAATATCGCTGCTATTTTCGCGCGTTTTATGCAAAACTGACCTGTTTCTGCGATGCGTGCCACCATCGGCCGTTTGTACAATGTAGGAGCGGTCACTGTGAACTTTCATGATCCTCCCAATTTTCCAGATTTTTTCAAACCTGATGCGAACGCTGTCATTTACTGACAATGGCGCTAACGGTCGCGATGTTTTGTCGAAATTAGACTTTTGTTGTGTTTTTGCCTTTTGCATGTGTGTGCGTACCTGTCTGGTATTGATTTCTGCTGGTTGCAGTGCTTTGTTTGTGATTGGCACAATTGATTTGGTTCGACGACCAAGAGCTTATTGACTAGGTGTTTTTGCAATTTCGTTATCACTGTGTGTGATCGTGTGTTGGGTAAGTGGTCAATTTCAAAGAACCAGGTATTCTCGTCCGTTGAAGTGGAACAAATCAGTTTCGATTTGCTCTAAGGGTCTGTCCGGGAATTCGGTCGTTATCAGAGGTTCTGGGGCATTCGCATTTCTGTGAGTGAGGCAAGTCGGGCAATTATTTACGAAATCGGTTATTTGCTTAGACATGCCGGGCCAAAACAACGAATCTTTAGCACGCTCAAGTGTCTTCGTAATTCCCAAGTGTGATGAATGAACTTTTTGCACCAGTTCATTTCGCAGGGACTTTGGAATAACCAGTGTGTGCTCTCTGAATATGAGACCATCCTCCGAGCTCAATTCGTCACGGTGATTGAAATATTCTGTGATGTATTTTATCACAGTTGCTCGCAGCTTCCGGCCAGCAATCGGTTATAGCCCGTTTTAATATTATCATTTGCGGGTCTTTCGCGATTTCTGTTCGTATTATTTGAAGTCCACGATCTGTGACGGGAAGTTGTTGACATATTGTGTGCACGTGACTATCAAGACGCTCGATTATTTCGGGACATGTGTCTTGCAACGCGTGTCTTGAAAAGCAGTCACTAACCGGGTTTTTTTTTACCGGGTACGTGTTGTACATTGACCTGGTATTTGGACATTTAAGACGTATTCTTGATAGTCTCGGCGGTGCAGCAGCCAGTGGTTTTTTCATTATTGAAGATATCGGCTTGTAATCGCAGTGAACGATTATTTCTCTACCGTATGTGAATTGATGAAATCGTTTCAACCCAAAGAGAATTGCGAGCAGTTCTTTTTCAATGACTGCGTTACCAATTTCCGTTTCCGTTAATGATTTGCTGGCATACGCAATGGATCTCTCGTCTTGCATAAGACAGCAGCCTAACCCATATTTACACGCGTCTGTTTCCAGTATAAGGGGTTTGTTAGGGTCAAAATACCGTAGAACCTGCGACTGAGTAATGATGTCTTTGACCTGTAACAGGGCTTTTTCCTGCGGGGCGTCCCACAGGAACTCAACCTATTTCTTTAGTAGGCTCCTTAGGGGTGCGGTGACCTCGGCTAAGTTTGGCGCGAATTTTGCCATGTTATTTACGAGTCCTAGCAAGGTTTCGACCTTTTCGCAGCTTTCTGGGATTGGCAATTTCGAAATTTCCTCAATTTTCTTCGAGTCGGCTTGAAACCCGGTGTCGGTAATCACGTGACCAAAGAATGGTACTGACCTTACACCGACTGTGCATTTTAGCGGGTTGAACTTGATACCTTTCGCGCGCTCGTATCAATACCTGCTTTAAATTTTGATCATGTTCCTTGGGGATGCGACCCCATACCATGATGTCGTCAACCAGCGGGTGAATACCTGGTAATCCTTCAAATATTTCGTTCCCCTTTTGACAAAAAATGTCGCTGGAAGCTGAGATACCGTATGGAAGGCGCAAGTAACGGTATCTTCCAAATGGTGTTGCAAATGTAGTGAGGTAAAACGATTCCTCATCTAATTCAACACTCCAGTATGCGTGTGTTAAATCAAGTAGGCTAAATAGCTTTGCGCCTGACAATTTTGCAATAACGTCTTCAAGTGTTGACGTTGCATAATGCGGGCGTCGTATCGCGTTATTAAGTTGTTTTGGATCGAGACAGATCCGTAACTTGCCGTTTGGTTTTTCAACAACCACGATTGGATTGACCCAGTCTGTTGGTTCTGAAACAGGGCTTATTATATTGTCTGTGACCATTTGCTCAAGTTCGGACTTGAGACGAGATTTTAAGGCTTCCGGTATGCGTCTTGGTGGCGTCACTACCGGAATCGCATCTTCGCGAATGTACAATTTACTTTTGCCTGGGAGGGTCCCGATACCTTAAAATAGGTCGCCGTATTCAGACATGACGTTATCCTTAGTCATATGACTGTCATTCTGTTCGTTGACCGCGTAGGTCAATTTTAACAGACCTAAATCAAGCGAGGTTTGCAGACCCATTAGGGGCTGTGCGCAATTCACGATGTAAAACGTAGCCTGCGTCTCCGATTCTCGGTATTTGCAAGTTAGATTTATTTTGCCCCATACATGAATGTTATCGCCTGAGTATGAAGTAAGTCTTGTATCGGGCGCTTTTAAAGGGGCTTTGATATTGAGCGATTCGAATTGTTTTTTAGAGATTATGTTAACGCTTGACCCAGTATCAAGTTTAAATTGTATGTTATGCAAAGTGGGACCAACGCCTACGTTTACAAGAGTCTTATTGGGGGCAGACGATTGGGCGGACGATTGTGGTTGACTTACCGTATCTATGCAGTAAGGATGTATCCACGAATCGTCTCTCTGAGAACCGTCTTCATGTGTATGATCACTGTCACTGTCACCGTGATGGACATCATACACTTATATCGATTTGCACATTCTTTTCCAATGGTTTTTCTTGTGACACCTGTTTCATGTTTCTCCCCATGCGGGGCATTGTGTCCGTTCTTTGTGCGGCGGGTTGCCGCAGCGTTCACACCGTTGATCCCGTCCATTTCCATGATTGGGGGCTGTCTGTTGCACTTCCCTCTGTGATGGGCGTCGATCTCGATCGGCTGTCGTGTATCGCTCTCGGTCTCTACGATCTCGATCGGCTGTCTGGTATCGCTCGCGGCCTCGACCTCGTCTTTCGCCACGTGATTGTTCATGGCCACGTGTGCTTTTGACGTGTTTGTCTTGTTTTTGGTCAATGAATGACATTTGCTTTCTACAATACTCAAAGTTTTGCGATATTTGTATTGCTTTGTCAAGCGTCAAGTTTTCGCATTCGTTGATTAGCTTTTCGCGAAGTTTTTGATTGTTGACGCCAAACACAATTCGATCGCGGATCATTTCGTCCTGTACCAGTGCTGGAAACCGACAGTCAGCAAGTTTAAGTTTGAGTCTTGTTACGAATTGTTCGATGCTTTCATCATTTTGATTTTTTTCTTGAGAATTGATATCTCTCAAAAACTGGATTTAATTCTGGTTTAACGTGTTTTTTGAATTTTTCAAAGTAAGTTTGTATCTGAGTTTTTTCTTTTGCTGTTAAGGCCCAAGCTTCGGTAATGTCTTGGCCTTTTTCACCGACCCATATGAGCAAGAAAGCTATTTGTTCCTCTTCCGATTTATCTTTTAATGGCCCGGAGAATATTAATTTTATATTTCGTTCAAATTTCTCCCACGTGGATGGTAGATTCGAACTGTCCAAGTCCATAACTGGTGGCGTTATTCCAGATAGAACCATTCCGTTTTTGTTTTTTAAGCTATTTATCACAAATAAGTTAAACGGTATTTATTAGTCCGATTATGGCGTAGGTAAAATGTTTCCGTTCTGACACCATGTTTTGTTATTGTTACACTATTGTGTATGTGACTTTTATAACGTCAACTCTAGTGAATTGTATCTTATAATATAAACAACGAACACGTGTTACCACTACGAAGTTTAATATAATAGTGCGGCATAAGAAACAGGGTACCGAGATAACATTGTTGGAAGCCGTAGTCCACTGCACAATACAAATGGTGTAGCTATAGTCTGTTTCATAATAGAACATATAGTGATTCTACCATACGCTCTCAATTCGTAAACATCTAGTTTGATATTAAATAATTATTGTGTATGTATGTTTTTTCACAATGAACAATTCTATGTTATTGATTTAACATGTCAACAATGTATGTTAAGGACGACATACATGATTTAATGAATGAGGCCCAACATTGTGTGTGATCTGACACCTGACAAATGGGCACAGGTTTCAAGCGTTCACCGTCTCTGGTTTTTCCTGGTCGGTCAGTTCACATTAAGAATTGTGTATCCACGTTTTACATAAATTGTATGTATTTAGCTCACGCTTGTCACACTGTTGTGTTATCGCATGTTTGTCGTGGCTGCACTACGCAAAATAAAATATCTGTATAGTTAACGGCTATTTAGCACACACTATATATTGGAAAGTATTTGTTTGGTTTTTAAATGTGTGTACTTATGTTGAACTTTTTATTAGGATTAACAAGGTGGTGTTATTGGGATTTGAGTAATACGTTTAACAGTGAGGATATTTTTCCCGACAAGGCGTTTCATGTGAATTTATATTTGACATCTTTACTTCAAACTGCTCAGTCACTAAGGCCCATTGTGAATGCTTTTTTTAGGATAATGTGGTATTATGAATTGTTGGACTTTCACCATTCAACCGATTCTTATTTACTTAACAATTGTTAAAGGCTGCTAAGAGGAAACTGAGCAAACCTTCGAAAAGAAAATTATTTTTTGTATCAATATTTAAAAATGTTTTTCGCTGTTTGTATGAAGAACATAGTGAGTCTAATCAAAGGACAATTTGCGCGATGTTACTTTCATACGCTGAAATTTTAATAAGTAATGAGCTGTTTTATTTAAAGATACGTGATATAATTATTAACCCAATGTATGTGAGTATTTACTTCATTCATCCAAGATCGACAAGTATCGGGATTGAGCATGGGTGCCTGTAGTTGTAACAGGAACTGTTTTATGCACAGTAGTTAATCGCGTTGTTACTGCGTTGTTAATCGCCTATCTGTCTCTATTCAAAGCCATTGTAAAATGTGTCTCATTTTTTATCTGAGATGGGTTAACAAACACGTATGTTACATACAAGGATTTGATATAAGTGTTGATGTTTCTTAAAGATTATGCATAACCTATTGATTCACGACTTGTTAGATATGTGTAGGAAGCTGCAAATGGAAATCAGCAAATTATTGACCACTATTGTGTAATTAAAATGGTCTGGTTATATCATTTATTCAAGATTTTGTAGTTTTGCCTTCCAACACAGAAGTCTATATACCATGTAGAAATGGTGTGGGCATCTTTGGAAATGAGGATCTTAAATTTCGCATGTTAGCGTTATTAAAAGAGTTTGTGTTAATGGGTATACAGTTTGAACATATGTTCACATGAATGACGTATACAAGTATACACAAGCCGGTATCGGCGCTGGTTTATTATTGGTGTTGTTATATGATGAATCGTATTATTGTATATCAAGTTAATGATGTAGATAAGCTCAGACAGAAAAACAAGTATTTGTCCTACAACACACTTAGATAATTGTTGTTGATTGACATTTAAACCGTATGTTCAAGACATTAGCAAATATTGCGTTCATTCTTTAAGAGCGTGTTGCGCAATTCCTGCGGATAAAAATGGCATTCGTGACAGACTGTTTAAACGTCACGGTAGATGGTTGAGTGCAACTGCTTAAGACGGCTATGTTAAAAGCTCTGTTGATGAGAGGTTTAGGGTTTCAATGTCACTTGGATTATAACCATCGATGTATTCTATAATAAGCCAATTATAATTTGTAATATACTTACAAGCCCGTTCTTTTAATTCAGTCGGTTATACCAACGACTTACTAAAAAATATGTTTTTGTATTTTGTTGTTTTTCCCTATCGGGAGCGTAGTTGTGACGGGAAATATTGTTTTCGTCGTTAGTGCACGTTCGAATAAGACGAAAACTATTTTCCATTGCCAATGTTGATTCGATAGGTGACTCTGTAAGTGAGCGTTTTTTCGTGGCCGAGTAAATCTGTTCAGTCATTCAGCGTTGGGATTGACTGATCGATACACACGTTAACTTTTAATTTGTTTTGGATTATAGTAAGAGTAACATTACAAGTGTTGTTGTTTAAATGTTTAATCTACATGCATTTTATCCTGGTACGAGCTTGAGTTTGAAACTTAGGATTGTGTTTTTTACAACAGGTCAAACATTTACTCACATTTAGTATGCATTCAATATATACATGTATACCAGTATAATATTATTATCCCACTGTGGGATTCGGTCTCCGGAAGAGACGATAGGCGTGGCTGCCTTTATAGTTGCTTACGAGGAGAGACTCGTGTAGGCATACAGTATGCCTGGTGATGTAGCAGTCTACGTTGATAGGCGTGGCTTCCTTTAAGTTGCCTACGAGGAGGGACTCGAACCGGCATACAGTATGCCTGGCGTTGTTGTAGACTATGTTGATAGGCGTGGCTGCCTTTAAGTTGCATACGAGGAGGGACTCGGGCCGGCATACAGTATGCCTGGCGTTGTTGTAGACTATGTTGATAGGCGTGGCTGCCTTTAAGTCGCCTACGAGGAGGGACTCGTGCCGGTATACAGTATGCCTGGCGTTGTAGTAGACTGTGTTGTATGATGGTTGTAACAATGACAAAGCTTTTGTTTGTATTCATGCTTTTATGTATGTTTGACGACTATGGGTGTATTATGAGAATGTAAATACACTTGTATGAAATATATTGTATGCTTGTATGTGTAATGCATATGTGGAATGTATATAACATGCGTAACAAGAGAGGAGTAATACACGGTATCAGTCAGTCGGTCAAAACAACAACTTACCAAAAATATGTTTTTGTATTTTATTGTTTTTCCCTATCGGGAGCACAGGTACTTGAAAAAAAAAAATGGTCCTTATATATATAACAAAATAAAAGGTATCCAACGATGATTTCACATGTGTATTTAATAACGCTATGCAACAGCATGAAAGATCGAATAATGCACACAAATGTCGTTGTGGTTGCCAGCAAGAAGCATTAATCTATGATTAAACACCGTTTATTTGATAAAAATCCACCAAGTATGTCCGAAACAGCTAAAAGTTTCACAAATATGAACCCAAAATCGAAGTGTGTAATTCTCGACGTCCAAATGTCAGTTACGACGGAAGGCGATTTTTGTTCGATTTTTCACAATTAAACAGAACTTCGGTATAAACTCATACGTTTTTCAGTAACTAAATTTTCCTTCGAAATACATCGTTCTGTAGTAACTGCAGAACAAAAATACTCAGAAAAAAGTAGAAAATACACCAAATATTATATTATAAGTTCAACAGTATACATGTTATTGTTGGAACGCGCTAAATGTTATCTTGTTATCGATTGGTTGAATGAGTCGTAAATTATAGACTTTTCTTTTTCTTTTATTATATATATAAGGACCAAAAAAACATCAAGTACCTGTGATCGGGAGCGTAGTTGAGAAAGGAACGAACATTACTGTGAATTGAATATACTTCATAAGCTTTAAATAAGAACTTTGAAATGTCATTAGCAATCATTGTCAAGCTAATGTAACGTAGTAACACATATACAAATGTAACAAAATGAATAAGAAGAGTACTGACATATATTCATGTTAACGATGACAACATGTAAATATGTTAGTACTCTTCTTATTAATTATGTACACTATTAAGCAAGCCAAAGTATTAATATGGTGCAGCAAGTTACCATATACCTTGTCCTATCAGTTTCACCTTGAAGGAAGGTTTTTACAATAAAACTTTAACATCCTTTAATGTTAAGTTAAGTTATAGAGGATAAAATCTCGACATGTGGACCTTATATCTCAAAGTTTGATCTAAACCTAAGCCAAGTGTTTATTTTGTGAGACACTCCGTCTCATATTCATGTTACTATTTAAACATTTTGACAACATTTTTCCGATTCTTTAAATATATGGGGAAGTTACAGATTGAACAATTCTTCGTAACTATAGATCTTTCCATTCATTTAAGCAGTGCAACTATGACAACTAAGCAAGACAAAACAAGAGAGCATATCAAGAAATGTTACTTACTAGGAAACAGGGCATTCCAAATCCAAATCAATAGCACAGATGTTTTGAGTGTTCCGGCTCACTTACAACTTTTTCGGCGTATGTTTAAGTTCGCTTTTTATCTAGGTTGATTGAGGTAATTTATGTTGTGTTATTATTGTACATCATTTTAAATCCGGTTACATTAATGACATTTATGAAACCTTCTTTCTCAACAGTCAACGCGCTTGGGATTAAAA
Organism: Dreissena rostriformis; assembly: GCA_007657795.1. NCBI lineage: Eukaryota > Metazoa > Mollusca > Bivalvia > Myida > Dreissenidae > Dreissena > Dreissena rostriformis. The sequence goes on along the minus strand of VMBQ01013431.1, from coordinate 1,445 downwards.
TCTTTACTGTCCAAAATAAATAAGTTCACCAAGGCATGACGACTATCATACCAATACACGAAGTTGATGAATTAGCATTTTTGTCAAGGATTTAGAAAAAGCAAACATAAAATAATCAATACGAAAACAGGAAGAGAACATTGAGAGACTTGAGAATTTGACAGAACTATACAGTCAGCAAGACAAAAAACAATATAACAATTCGAGGGCGTCCTGCTCAAGAGAAACAGCTCTTGATTCGGCAAAGAAAGTAGTACAGTACTTGAAAGAAAACGATGTAGCAAGCCTTAAGCTTTCGGATATCGATAGAGATCATCTTTTTCCTAATACAGACAACACGAACTGAGACAGTATGAAGTTATGAGTCAGAGACAAAAAAAAATACTGGAGGGGGGGGTATAAATGAAGACTTAACGCGCCTCAGTCTTTACGTCTTGATGTGTATTAAGAAAAAAAGAGCGACGTAGTTAAAGATGCTTGGCGGTGAATGGCTCCATTCGTTTTAAAGACATGGTCGGAAAGATCCTAGTGGAAACGTCAAAGAGTGTTTTGATCTACCGTGGCCATGAAATACGCTTGACCTTGGAAATATACCTAAATTTTAACACATGTGTAAGTAATACGTAAGTTAATATAAATAAATATATATGTTAATAACTATGTAAATATATACAAAATGCTCTTGTAAAGTCACCATTGTTTACAGCCATTACGAAAATATATTGTATACTTCTGTTTATGCTCGTTGAGATATCTATACGGAACACTTCCTTTTTTTAAACTTTAAAGCATGCAGTGATAATCGAACAGTGTTTTGTTTTTTGGTTGATTTAATGCACCTCTTTCATTTTCGATCGCTAATAAAAAATAAAACCCACTAGGCAGTGATAATCAAACATCAACCTTTGTCATATTACTAACGGCTTTGTACATAAACGAAACATAATTGTAAATCCATTAACTAAAACAAATAAAATTAATGATGCATGACATGCTCTCGAGGTAAATTTGATATGATATCGTTTATGTTTTAAAATTTCAAGAGATGATTTGTGTTATTTTGTGTTATAGAGTCTCTAAATATGGAAGTGGTTTCAATATAATTAATTCAATTAACACATATGGTACATCTTTGTTTAGTTTATTTAAAGAAGAGTACTTCATTAAACCTTTTACATACCTTAATAGAAATAGTATTTTTTTAGTAGTAAACTGTATGCCTAAAATAAACAGTGAAACGATACCGTCAATTTAAACTTTGAGAACGAATGCAACGTCAAATACTATAAATATAAACCACAAAATGAGTATTAATGTTAAATATTGATATAAATCGTCAATGTATATAAACATATTTACATGAATCTGTATTTACACGCGTCTGCCATTTAAAGTTTAATATAATCAAGTACTGCGAGCATGTGAGTGCGCCTGTTTGCAGCGTG
>VMBQ01013430.1:0-10507 GCA_007657795.1 Dreissena rostriformis | reverse complement strand
ATCTCAACCATTTTCGAAATCGAACTCAGCCCAGATATCATTAGTACAAATATTCTGACCAAGTTTCATGAGCATTGGACCAAAAATGTGACTTCTAGAGTGTTAACAAGGTTTTACTATAGCCATATAAGGAAAACTGCCCCGCCCCCTGGCGGCCATGTTTTTCATCCAACCGGAACCATTTTTGAACCTGTCCAAGATTTTATTGGGACACATGTTCCCACCAAGTTTAATGAAGATTGGACTAAAAATGTGACTTCTAGAGAGTTAACAAGGTTTTACTATAGCCATATAAGGAAAACTGCCACGCCCCCTGGCAGCCATGTTTTTCAACCAACCGGAATCATTTTCGAACTCGTCCAAGATATTATTGAGACACATGTTCTGACCAAGTTTCATGAAGATTGGACAATAAATGTGACCTCTAGAGTGTTAACAAGGTAAATGTTGACGACGGACGACGCACGACGGACAAAAGGCGATCACAATAGCTCACCACGTTGTGCTCAGGTGAGCTAAAAACTGCAATAATTTTAGCGTGACATTCAATTTTTTATTTATTGAAAATTTGTACATCAAACATGTTTTTTCTTATCTAGCTCTTTTGTGTGGTTTTTACTACAGCAAGACCATCTATGTTCCTAAAAAATCAGTTTATTTATTTAAAAAGCTAAATTTTGTTGTTTGACATTTTCCCCCAAAAATATACCCCTTTGAGGCCAAAATAGCTATTTTATACCTTAGTCATATACTGCATGTAATTAATAAATTTAAATGTATGTAACCTATCTGTTTCATTAGGAAATAGACCAAATTCAAATACCATATCCTGACAAACGTTCTAATATAACATACACGCGAGTGGCTTGTATCCTTAAACACACTAAATTTGTCCCAACAGTCACGGTTTGATGGTGTATCTTTACTTTGGCACACTGCTTAACAACAGTGGTAGATTTTCATGATATCTCTATCACAACTTTTTCCTTAACCCTCAAATAGATATATACATTTCAGGCTTAACTGATGTACTGACCCAAATCAGCTGTACACGGCCCTGAATATGTGTCCCAACAGTCACGGTTTTTGTCCCAACAGTCACAACCCCATAAACTGCAAATATATTTGTTCCAATATTTTTCTACTCTTAATATATCATATTTTTGCCTTTATTTCTTTTTCATGTACATTGTCTAAGAAGATTAACATAAAATTATTAAAACCTGCTCTTGGAAATAGACATGTTACTATGTTTAGAAGTCTAAAATTCCTAGAATCGTCCATGAATGGCAGATTTTCAGGATTTTTTCATTTTTGTTTTCTCTTGTTTCTTCAGGAGTGGTTAAAGTATGAAGGAAAGTGTTTTTTTTAATACTGACCTCAGTATACTGTGTACAGTATAGTGCATTACCTTGGTAACATAAACCGTGACTGTTTGGACATTTTCACACAAGTAGAACTGTGTATTCTAATGAACTCAATTCGAGGGCTGAACGGAAAACTGTTGTAACTCACTTTTTTTCCCCAAAATCATTTCTTTGCTTTTTTCACTATATCTTCTACTAAGATATATGAACAAAACTTTTTATTACCATATTCTTTTAATAAATACCTAAAACATGGTTTGTGCAAAAGTGTTGTAACTTAGATGGCCCATTTCAGTGAATGGAAAACTGTTGTAACATGAGTTACATACAGTTTTCCATTATCTTTTATCCTACAAGGTAGATAATTCTTGATGGAAAACTGTACTCACTTAGCACTATACATGCATTTGTTTATGAATTTAATGATGTCTTAGCATTATGATAATGTCATTCAACTTAACATTGCTTACGGTAACCTAGTGAGTAAAGAATTTTCCAACCAAATAAATCCGAATCTGATGTGCATAGCTTGTTAAAGTATCAAAACATCTGATTTATTATAATTTATTGATAATTTATATATGTTAGTAATTCTATAGTAAAGATCTATGTTAAGTACTTATTTTTTTCATTATACTGGCATAAACAAATGAAAAAAAAAAGTTCTACTCTACTCACCGTCATAACATCGGGAAAGTTATCATTATTGTCGTGTTCAGATGGTTTGTATTGAACTTGTTGGTCATGGGAAATTCTATTTCACTAGCCCTTCCAGCTTTATAAATTACAAACTCACTCAATAAACTTGTGCAATGCAACACATCAGAAAACCTGTCATGTAATATCGCACTGGAAAGGTATGTTAATAATAAGCAATACATGTATATACTGATTAAATTTTACCTTATGATAATAATAATAAACTTCAATTAGTATTAATGAGAACAACAATATTAATTAGACTACTTATATCAATTATTATTAAAATATTAATAATGTTAATAATTATTGTCTTGATTGTGTCTAGCGTAAATACTGGACTTCGCATTCGGAGCAGCTGCAAGACCATGAAGTGTTAGTTTACGCGACTGTTAAACAGTTTGGTGACATGTTCATTGTGTCATTGGGTTGCCGCAGTCATCCATATTGTTGATATATTGAAAAATGTTTTAGCATACTCGTGTATTCGTTATCAATATTGTTAATGTATTATATATAAAATGTAAAATAAATCTCACTATGAAATCACATGAAATGCATTTAAAATATACATGTTTCTTAAATAAATAGTCTTGAAATATAACAATGTTATTTTAACAATGCACAGAGGTGGCAAAAAAGTGCAAAAGTGTCCCAATATGATTCACACCTATCTGGCAATATATTTCTGCTGGGACCAAAAAATTACCCATTTGCAACAAAAATATCAGTGGCACGAAACTGCAGTGGGGCGAAAACATCAATAAACCTAATATTCTTTAGTTATCCCACAAAATGAAAAAATCCAAAACGTAAACTGTCAGGGCTTTTATTATTCACTTTATCTACTTTTACAACAATGCAAATTTGTGTTTTCAGTTTTTGATGCATCTTATTAACCAAAGTGACCATTGGCCGTTTTGTCCAGTATCAACTGGGCCGAAATGTACTTGATATGTGAATTATAACATTACAAGTTTTTTAAAGAAAAAGCTCAGAATTTTCGGTAATGTTGAACAGTATTTTAAATCATAAAGATTTATCTTTACAATCAGATCTGTCACTTACAGTATTTTAAACCTCTAATCGGACGATCTAGCTGTTTATGTGTTTACCAAATGCACCGGAAGTAAACAAAGAATACACGTCAGCCGACAATCTGCTTACGGTTACAAATAACCATGTCCAAATAATGCAATACAAACGTTATCCCGGGTCCCTGGATCTGGATCTGGATGGGTACGTCGAAGAAACAAATTCTGGCTTTTACTCGACGGTGGTGGAGTGCGCGATAGCTACACTATTGCTGTTTTAATACACTGTCTTTGAAAATGTCTATTGTTGCAGAGTTCACAATGTCATCACTAAAATTATTCCAATCAATCACAGTTTTTACAAAGAATGAATTTTTAAAAAGAACAGATTTTGATGAAAAAGTTTCGAAACACTTGGAGTTATTTTTCACAAAGTTACACACAATGTTTTGATGAATATAGCCCTCATATTGTTTAGCCCTCATAGTACGTTTAGGCCTTAGTGGCGCAAGGTAGCGTTCAATGGAAATGGCCGGTACGTGCCCTTTTACCACCTTGTACAATAGTGTCAACCTTTGGGCGCGCCTTCTGTCTTGGAGTGGTGGGAGTTCCAGCTTTTAAAGTATTTCTGTCACACAACCAGGCTGTCTGGAGCGGTGTCTCTGTTTATGAACCTTGCGGCTGATCGCTGGATACCCTCTAGGCGGTCAATGTCTGATTGGTGAAATGGGTCCCATACAACACTAGCATATTCTAGTTTTGAGCGGACTAGTGCTTGGAAGGCATTTTCGTGGCATTCTACAGGGCAGTGACTTAGGTTTCTTCTTAGAAATCCAAGAGAGGAGTAAGCTCGCTTTGTTATGTTGGTTATATTAGTTTTCCATTCCATGTGTTCAGATAAGGTGATCCAAAGGTAGGGGTTTTTATTGAACTCTTTTGAGGATTTCTTTGTTGATATTGTAACAATAGCTAGATTTGTGTTTTGAACTTGGAAGGTAACATTTCTTTCCGTTAAATTCCATCCCCCATTCGTTGGCCCATTGGTGAAGGTTATCTAGGTCATTTTGAAGAATTTCATGATCTTTAAATGTGTGTATAGGTCTGTAGAGGAGACAGTCATCTGCGAATTGTCTAATCTGGGACTTCACCCTCTCTGGCAGGTCGTTGATATGACACAAAAATAACAACGGTCCTAGCACTGTCCCTTGAGGAACTCCGGAACCTACTGGTACTTGTTGTGATTTCTCCCCGTCAACGACCACACACATTTCTCGGCGGATGAGGAAGTTCGAGATCCAGGACAGGAGGTTACCCCGGATTCCGTAGTTCTCAAGTTTCAGAAGGAGCTGGGATGAAAATGTGAGAAAAATATAAGATATATAAAATTTTACTTACGTTTACATATAAATTTCATATAAATTTGTGGCTTATCGGACATTGCGTATATAAAATGAAAAAAAACAATGTTTGTGTATTTGCCAATGCTTGACAAATGCATGTCAGCAGTTTGCCCTTCCATGGCCATTCCGAATGTTAAAATGTCAAATTCCCTGAACATTTCGCGGAAACTGGTGAGATTCAACGACCGACAGGGGAGACCGGCTGTAGTAGATAAACCGAGTTAATTAAAGCAGCTAGGTATAACAATAAGGCAGCGCTGGTTGCATAAACCGCGGTTTTTTTTTATGTCCCCCAGTCTATACTGGGAGACATATTGTTTTTGCCATGCCTGTTGATTTGTTTGTTTGCGTCAAAATTTAACATTGGCCATAACTTTTGCAATATTGAAGATAGGAACTTGATATTTGGCATGCATGTGCATCTCATGGAGCTGCACATTATGAGTGGTGAAATGTCAAGGTCATCCTTCAATGTCAAATATATGGGGGAACATAGTGTTTCACAAAACACATCTTATTTTTAATTAAAATTACCTTGACAGGACAAATTGGATTTTGAAACGTTCGCAAGATATGCAACACCCTTCGCAAGCCTGCATCAAATACAATGCAATATCTCACCTGAAAACTCGGACTGCCAAATCATATAAGGACCGCCGATGTATATAAAGAATTCACAAGGCTGATCCGCACCTGGATGGGCCCCAGATGTGGATGTGCCATGTGTGACTGACCTCTACTATTGATAAATACAGTAAGCAGTACATGTGTTAACCTCCATCTTATTAGTGTTATCTATTATGTTCATGTTTTAGCCATTGTTTCTTATACCGGTAATATTATATATATATATATATNGAAACAACATTATAACACACTAAACAGCCGATGTTTTGCTAGTTTTTGCAAAATGAAATACGACGAAAAACTATGCATCACACTTAGTCAAACATAACCGGCTGTGGTCATACAACGTCTTAATAATTGCACATTTTGATGTTTGTGTTTTCTTTGTTTAAATATGTTAACACTAATAAGTCAGACATTAAACAATCGGGTCTACTGGAAACAGTCATAATATCCACCTTCGCTTAATCAGCAATGCCGTAAATGTTAGAAAAATAATGGCATAATAGTCAACATGTCACAAACTACGTCAAGTTTGGTAAGTATAAGGTAACAACCATTTCATTTGAGTAAGAGCGTAGACAACAATACTTTGAAACATTTGGGACTATTTAAGGGTCATGATTCAGACGTGCGTGCTTCTCGCTATCAGGCTGGTTATCGTACTCGGCCAATAATTTTGCGCACGAACATTATGAACGAATTTGATGACGATACGCTTTAAACTAGTTGAGTTACAAAACGGACAATGTTAACATTATATACATTTACAATTCATTGACCGTAATTCAACAGTTCTATATGTGATATTGCTGCTCAAACTTGTCCGAAATTATTTGCACACAAACAGTTATCACCAAGTTCAATGATTATTCTATTTAGACTGAGTAAGAAAGCCGACAATGTCAATTATGTCGTTTTTTTTTTAAATCAAGGACCATAATTTAACAAGAGATGTGTTTGTCAGAAACACAATGCCCCCAACTGCGCCGCTTTTTCTTTTTTTTACCTTTGGCCTTGAAGGATGACCTTGAAGGATGACCTTGACCTTTCACCACTCAAAATGTGCAGCTCCATGAGATACACATGTATGCCAAATATCAAGTTGCTATATTCAATATTGCAAAAGTTATCACCAATGTTAAAGTTTTCGGACGGACGGACAGACAGACAAACGGACAGACTGACGGACAGTTCTACTGCTATATGCCACCCTACCGGGGGCATAAAATGATTCAGACGATCTGACAGGTTAATGAAACTGGCCGAGATATTATGTCCATAAACAGTATCACAAAGTTTCACAAAAATTTGATCTAAACTGTTTTAAGTAAGAGAGTGGGCAATGTTAACGAAGCCATATTTTATAACTCAAGTGCCATAATTCAGAAGTGCTTTATGCGATCTCGATGGTTATCGAATTAGCCGAGATATTATTGCCACAAACATTGTAACCAAGTTTCATGATAATCCGTGTTTTTAAACGGGCGAATGAAAAGGTATTTTTACAATTCGTGTCATACGGGGCCTGCTGGTACTTTTCTGTGTCGCCTCTTTGCTGAAACCGTGCAATCTATAGTTCATCTCGTGTCTGAGAAGGATCCAATGTTGGTCCAGTAAAACGACCAACGAACAGTGGCGCCTTCAGCTGGTAGTGCCAGATCATAAACATGAACGGGTGATCGGCTGTGAATGTCTTTGGAGGAGGCGGTGCGCAAAACGCCACAATTGTTCCAGCAGTGGCAGCTGCAGCCTCCGTACCTTCTTCGTTGACATCAACAAACGCCTTGTGGAAAACTTCAGAAACAAACAAATCCTTCCCCATTCCAGAGAGATCAGCTTTGCTTTCATCGAACACGTCAGGCATTCCTAGAGCAGATAATGGCTCTGAAAGCTTGAATGAACTTTCAAGCTTGAATTTCGGAAAGGAAACCTTAACGGTCGGTGAGAAAACATCTTCGATACATTGGTTCAATGTTTGGACGTCTATCTTTTTCTCCATTTCCAGTAACCCAGTGACGGTATTCGGTAGTAGAACTACCATAGCCATTTCATTCCCAATGTAAGGCAGATGTAAAATCTTGCAATCCAAAGCTTTGTTCTCGCCATATCGTACTTTCTTCATTTTTCGTTTCATCATGTCTATCTTGACAGATTTTCCATCTAATGTATGAAAATCAGTTTGTGTTGTACTCTCTGGCTCAAACTTTGTTGCCCAATTTCCTTTGAAATAGATGGCATTTGCAATTACCATTCTTGTTAGTGAATCAATAGATCCGCTGGGCAGAAGGTTTTTTATCTTTTCGTTTGTGACTTCTTCTACCCATTTGTTTATTTCTTGTCGGCTTCCCTCTGGGTTGGATATGAAGTCCACGGATTTGACATCTGATGCAAAATGTTTAACTGCAGCTTTAATATAATCTTCCAGAATGCCTTTATTTATGTTCGGATACAGCCTGTTAGCGCTTTTCAGTGTGACATGATCGCTCCCTTTATTTAACACCTTTACAAATTGCTCAGCATCAGCAAGTATAATCTGTTGATCATTTGACATAAGTCGTAGTGTAGAAATCATTTGGTTTCTGGTTTCATTCTTTGATCCAGTTTGAACCATCGTCATGACAACGAAAATGCTGCTAGGTGACACGAACAGGTTGTTATTTGGATTGAGAGAAACAACATGTTTGATCAAATCCAGTGAAAAGTTTAATGTACTTGATGACATGGTTGTTGGCTCCTGTCAGGATTAAAACGCCTTTATTGTTGAGGGTTGTCTACAATATGAGAAAACAATACATTAAAAAACTATGTAATGGAGTCCATTTATGTTTAATATAAAATGCATATTTGAAACATAGAATCAATTAATTCTATGCAACCAGGATTGGTATTTTGCCACAAAGGAAATGAAAGATATACGAAAAAAAAAGTAAAATAATATACGCACTTTGGTTTTAAGAAAATTGTTGCTTATAAAAACAAGCATTTGTTAGATACTAAACAGGTACAGTTAATTATATTTTACTTAATCCTTAATCTGAATACTAGTAACACAATATACAGACTCAAGTTTAAGACCCATTTTTGAAAAGTATATTTTAATTAAAAACATAAGAAAAACAGCAAAGAATAGAACGCAAATAAATTTAAAAATTAATTTAATTTACGACTTTACGTTATTTGGCCTAATGTTTTGCGAAACATAAAATAGTAAAAATTGACCAGTTGCTATCTCCTCCGTAACGCAATATATTTTGGTGTTATAATTCAAGGGTTGTGCTGGCAATATGTGTTTATCAAGAAACTTAAATGTTGTTTGAATATTCAGGAAGATTTATAACCTCGTGAGTAATAAGATAGTGCGAAGTGTCAAGAGCGGGTAATTCAGACTATTTAAATGTCTGCTCAACGGATAACATAGGGGCATCATCATCTATTTATATAATGTTTAACCATTATTGCGATTATGTTTTCCGTCTTCATTTAATACAGACGCATGAATAGCAATAACGAAATAACTGGGATTGAAAAAGCAATCCTTATTTGCATCTGAGACGTTAAATGGGGGGGGGGNGGGGGGGGGGGGGGTAACAGGAACGCCCTTCGTCCGTCCGTCAGTCAGTCCAAAAAGTTAAATTTCCTTTCCGCTCCATATCTCCAATACGCTACGAGGGATTTTCATAAGACGTGAATAAAGTATTAATGTCACTGAGGCGTTGTTAAAGGGACATGAGCCACGACTCAAGATTAATCATATACAATATGGCCAGGTAGTTCCGTCTCTATTTTCGTAAACGTTCCATATCATCTAGACCCTTTAAAGAATTTTCGTGAAACCGTCATGCCCGCTGCAGATTTCTTATATCTTCAACGGATTTGAAACTTTGATAATATATTTGAGTCCGTCTAGACGGATAAAGGTCAAGATCCTACTTGGAGGTTTATAGTTCGAGGATCCTTTTAAGTGTAGGCTCCAAATGTCGTATACCATTTGCAACATTTGCCCGAAACTAGGACAGTATGTTTAGGCCATTGTCAATAAGAAGATGTTAAGAAGACATGATTAAATATCACTGGGTCGGGGTAAATATGCATTCTAAAGGTCAAACGTATGGGCCTCTTTTTTCGTACCGTCTTTATTTGCAATACCTTTCCAAGCCATAACAATAAAACGCGGCTCAAATGTTTTAACATGCCGACGCCATTGACTGTTCTCGCCAGCTAAAGGTAGAGGAAACAATAAAAGGTAGTCATTCGTGTCCATATTACAGGACACGCTCCATTTCCGCAATGCTTATTAAAAGATTCTTTTTCAACTTCAATGTTTAAGCCTATATTTTCAAGTTTATACTATATTTTAGAACTATTCCCTTTCATGAATCTTGCTTCACTTGAATCACCCGTTTATATGTGTTGTACTGTGTTGATTTTTAAACAGATATTCATTTATAATATTAACAGTTATAATTATAATTACTAACTCCTGTAAGAAAGTGTCAAATAGCATCAATTAAAGAACTCTCATACACTAATCCTATCAAAACAATATATTTATCATTTTTTACAGTTTATGTTTATACCCAAAAGCAGTTGGCGATCTCAAATGTGTATGTTCCGTGACGTTAAATGATGCTACCTGAGAGCGCCGGTCTTATTAGCGGGGTCATATGTAACGTCGATATTTGTGTGATGTTAAAGTGTTAGTAACACGAAAAATCGAGATTGTCTTAAAATCGGGGTTTGTGAACGTTGCAATTCATGTATAGCGGAAAATAATGGGATGTTTCGAAGTGTCCGCATTAGTGCAATGGTCGTAAAATTGTTATTATTACAATTGCCAGCTTTGTTCTATTGTTAGAAGCTGTGACCTGGCCTTTGAAATTCTGGCGAAAACAATGTGTTGTTTATATTCATCACATTGACCTTGAACAGTATAACAAGTTCTATCCAAGAATCTTCAGACTTTTCAGAAATCACAGGATCCATTTTTGCGGACGGACGAACGAACAAACAAACAAAGGGACAGACGGACAAACGGAGGGACAGACGGACAGACATACAGATTACGACGAACAGACAAACATGACGAAAAAAGAAACCAACTTATGTCACGTGTAATAAATTTACGTTATTTGTGGAATTCAACGTTATGACTGCAAATAATCTACCTACATACACAATTTATGCACAAGATCTTAATCCAAATCAACCATTCGTACTCAAGAAATTTATCAGAAACTATTTTTCTTCTGTTAGGTACAATAATCTTTGCCTGAATAGCCTACACATATAAAGTTTCAAAGCACTTACACTTTGAATATAAGCTATATGGCAATACTTAACAAGTGCTGTTTGTAAAACATGCATGCCCCCCATATGG
>VMBQ01013429.1:4144-16434 GCA_007657795.1 Dreissena rostriformis | reverse complement strand
TTTGGCATGCATGTGTATCTCATGGAGCTGCACATTTCGAGTGGTGTAAGGTCAATGTCAAGGCCATCTTCAAGGTCAAAGGTCAAATATATGAGTCAAAATCGCAAAAGGAAACATAGTGTTTCACAAACACATCTTGTTTCGGTATTTTTTCATTAAACCCATAAAAAACGGTGCCAATTCTGCTGTGTTTAATGCTGATTAAATACACTTTTCTGGGAAGGGATTCCAGTTCTCTAGGTAAATTTTAAAGCCAGTTTGAAAGTCATTTCAAACAGATCCTTGATAAATTATCTGGTGATACATTTCACATATTTCTGCAGACCCAACAAAAAGCGTGATTACAAGAACAGCAAGTACGGCTTTGGTGGTCAGAAGAAGAGGGGTAAGATGAACAACAAGGAATCTGCGGGCGACATGAGCGGCTTTAGTAAGAAAGTCAACCAGGGCAAACCAGGCAAACAGTACACCAACAAAAACAAAAAGGTGAAAAATAAATAAAATGCAGTTAAGAACCACATTTACGCTTATTGTTAAAATGCTTGTTTGACTTATAGCTTGTTGGAGTTGATTTAAATGTGCTTATGAATTTTTAACCCAGGGTTCTAATTTCCCAACCAAGGGCCAAGCATATTGTCTTAATCCCACCATATTAAGTTGCTTTATGTGTATCAAATTCAAAAGGGTAAAGGGGACCTACTGAGCATATTACTAGAATCTTAATATCTTCAAGATATTATATTCCTGGAACCTGGAATTTGAAACTCTGTATTTCAGTCTGTCAGTAATCTTTTTATGACCCCTTTTAAAAAAAAAGGGGGTATATTGTTTTTGGCCTGTCTGTCTGTCATTCTGTCTGTCTGTCCAAAACTTTAACCAATATTAAAGTTTTGTCATAATTTTTGCAATATTGAAGATAGCAACTTGATATTTGGCATGCATGTGTATCTCATGGAGCTGCACATTTTGAGTGGTGAAAGGTCATGGTCATCCTTCAAGGTCAAAGGTAAAAAAAATCAAAGCAGCGCATTAGGGGGCATTGTGTTTCTGACAAACACATCTCTTGTTCAATCTTAATCTTTATTAATGAAACGATTGAAAAGCTAGCTAAACAGTGTGACTGTAATTTTTGGTGAAACATGTAGTAAATAGCACATGTTGTGGCATTTTCGTTTAAAAACATGTAAATTATTTTGTAATCAGCGACAGCGAAAAAATGAGTGTCAATCAGTAATATAAAAATAAATATAAATAAAATAAAATTCATTTATCATTTAATGAGAAATAATATTATATGTGCTGTATGGGATTATCAAAATGAAAAGAAGAGTGTTAGTTTTGTTGTTGTTGTTGCAGGGAAACAAAAACAAAAGAGCAGGCAAAACACAGCGACAGAAGATGAAAAACAGACAGAAATGATCTTTTAATGTATATTTTAACAAATAAATGTGTTCATGGGACATTCCATGTGGCCTTTTTGTTAATTGTGACAGGTGTTATCAGTTTTAGTTACAAAACATTAATTAGCATACATTTGTATTTCTCACATCTTCACCAAATTTAATGAAAATAAGCCATACTCTGAGAAAATCAGGCTTATCGAGGACGACACTGTATGCACCTTAACGCACATGCATTAAGCCAGATTTTGGGCATGACCTCTCAGGTTTGTATTTATTCGAAAGGAGTAGTAGTTTGTCACAAAATTGTTGATCAATTACAGCCATGTCGGATAAATGTTATCAAAATGCATCTTCATGTGGTCATGCATTGAAGGATTCTTAAACTAGAGCTTTGTCAAAAATGTTAAATAAAATATATCGTACAAACACGTTAATTTTCTTTATTAAATGTATAAAAATGTTACAAATTCTGCAGCACTGCTTGGTCAGCTATATTTGAATATAGGTATTTAGCTATATCAAAATGGCAGAGGGGTCCCATTTTTATGCATCGCCCTTTTAAAATATATGCAACCTTTTTTGTCCCTCTTTCATTTGAAGATTTTCTTTTAAATACATACATCTTGCATATCTACACTTCATGGTGATGTTTTTTGAGCTCAACAGAGCATGAAGTGCTCAAGTTCAGCTATTTTGATCACCCTATGTCTTGTGTCCTGCAGTGTGCATCATCAATTTTTAGCTGGTTACCACTCTAGCTCTTTCAGTGCTGGAACCAAATTTTAAAGGCCTTTGCAAACAGTTTGGATCCAGATGAGACGCCACAAAACGTGGCGTCTCATCAGGACCCAAATTGTTTGCTATTCTGATAGTATTCTTTGAAAAAAAATCAAGAAAATGCTAATTTTAGAAATTTAGCAGATGACATTTTAGCAGACGACAAATTTCCCAGCATGCAAAGGGCTAGAGGCCACATTTTTCATCCAATATTGATTAAAAAAAATCAGAAAGTGTATCTAAACAATATGAATGCCCTGTTTGAATCTGGGTTACAGGCATCCAATAACTAGATAAACAGGTCAAATCTTAGAAAAAAATGTTGTTACCTCTCTAGAGACTTATGACTCAATCTTGATGAAACTATATTCAGGGCCCATAACTCAGAAATGTGTGGATCACTAGGAATGCAGCATCTTGTATTTGTACCGGTAAGCTTCAAAGTGACATATGTGAAGTGTCAATTTTATCAAAAATTGAAATAGTTCGCTCCACAAAATTATAACAATTACACCAATGACAGAGTGACTCTGATAGACCCCCTCCCTTCTGGGGTACAATAAATTTGCACAATAATATTAACCTACATCAGATGGTGTGTTGCATGTGCAAATCAAAATGACAAACCTCAAGATCAATATAACACTTTGATAGCAAAGGTAAAAATATACCACTTATTGTCGTACCTCTACATTTTTGTTTCAAAGCGTTATGTGGGGGTTTGAAACACCTTCGTGATATCTCTAGTTTCTAAAACTTGTGCATGATTTATGACCTCAAAGAAGGGCATCTAGTAATTGCACAGTCAGTCAGTGTGTGTGTGGGTCTATCTGGATTAATTTCCACTCTGTAGCTATTACACGTTGGGAAAATTTTAATATAACTTTGGATAATTTTCCCCATGACAAGACGATGTGTCGCTTGCAACAAACCTTACTCCTTAGTCAATGGTCAAGATCACAATTCAAGGGCGAATTTCTTTTTTTTTCCTGGAAGGATTTTCACTTATTTTCAGATTATTAGTTCCCATTAACAATGTGTCATTTAATTCCCATGCTCCTCAGTTAAAGGTCACAGGTCAAAGTTAAGAAATTTTTGTTTGTCTTTTTTATGCATTGGAGGATTATAATTTAACTTAGGATTAGTATTCCCCATGACCAAACAATTTGATTTTAATAAATCCCATGCTCCAGTGTAAAAGCTCAAGATCACAATTCAATGTCAATGGCCACAGAGTTTTGTTTTACTCTGTGACTTGTACATGCTTAGCAAATCACGATTTTTCTCCTTTTAATGTTTAAAGATTGTATTTTTAATTAATGTAGTGCCCCCCCTCCCCCTGACATGCATATATTTTGGGGAACTATGTCACATCCTGCAACCTTGCCTTTACTTAAGTGAAATATTTTTAAGTAAGAATTGACTACTAAAACAATCCTCTAACCAGCATGGTGCACAATGAACATTACAACATGTTTTGAAGAACTCTTATGTTTATTGCATTCAATCACCATTAAAAACAAATTGATTTATGTATTTACAGATCTGCATGCAAAACATATATGTGTACCATACACGAAACAAATTAAAAAGAACACACCAACAAGGTATCGGTGTACTGTAAAATAAGATATAAAGGCATTCATTTAAATCAAGCATAAACAAGAAGTAATTTTTAAAATGGCAGGACAAAAAATGTAGTTATTTGTGTTTTACATATAACAAATGTGTTGTTTTCGAGATAGAACCATCAAGTTTGTCTTCATACTTGGACCCTTTGGCTATTGATAAAATCAACAAATGCATTCAAGACAGTTTTTAAATTAGTACAATTTATACCTGCAATACACCACACAAAAGGAAGAAAGAAATCATTAATTTTGTTAAATCCTTTGTTTAATCAAAATAATTTATGTAACACAACATATATTATGTGAGATTATTTTGCTGAAACGTAAGTTGAAAAATGTTTTACTGGCAGCACTAAAGGTTTAACATAGTTTTGGAAAGTATACATGTTAAAAAATTTAATTTGTTTATTACAACAAATAAGTGTGTTACAATACAGGCAATCATGATTTTAAAACCACTAGAAAATAATGGCTAATGTTAATAAGAAAATAAAAATGAGAACAATATTTCAGTACATGTTAACACTTCTTACAAGTATCTATACAAATATCACAGAATTTTAATATAACAGGCAGTTAAGTAAATTAGACAAACAAAACATCCTAAAGTCTAGCTGTTAATTCAAGTTTTCTGTTTGTTCCTTCACCCTCCAGGCCGCGTCCATGTATTTGGTGATAGCAGTATTCTGTCGGAAGTGATGCAATCGCTTGTCAGATCTATCGATGTCAATCTAAAAATTGAAACCAGTACAACACATAATTAGAAATTTCAATTATTATCCCCCGCCAAAGGCTGAGGGAAATAGAATTGTCGTTGTCCGTCTGTCATTCGTTTGTCTGTCACAAAATTTTGAAATTGGCGGGGGATATTCATTCAATAAATTTGCTTGTGTATTATGTTATCGTGACCTAATGATTATGTTGAAACCAAACAATTAGAAAACTGGTTTCACAGGGCTAGCATTTGTTTCTGATAATAGTGGACCCTGTTTTGTGTTGGAGTCCTTGACCATAAGTTAAAATTGCATTTAACAAGTGTTAAAAAAGAAAGGCTAACCACTAATATATTTGAATTACATAATTAACATACATAAGTGTGCACATTAAATAACATTTTATCAATGTGGCATGTCATCAACAGTTTAGAAAAGAACCTCCAGGTGTTTTTGTTTTAATATTTATATAAAACTATGGTCTATAGTGTAACAAATAAAAGTTATTCAAAGGAATGCCATATGATAGGTAAAACACAAGCCATGTATGGGTGATTGTGAATACAGAAAATATTCTGTTTAATTATTAAAGTTAAACCAAATAAATTAAACTAAAGGCACTAGCATGATGATCCAATCTTTGAGATTTAGAAGAAATATCATGCACCATATTTCAGACGTAAATAGTAAGGGACAGTTTGCATTGAAACGTTATGTAATGGAAAATAAAACTAGTGCTTGTAGACAAGTTTGCTTGTATGTTTGGTGATAAATGTTGTAAAAAATATTATGAAACAATTTATCATAATCTGTTTATGAAATAGGATATATACAAACATAAAACACATTCCAGAAATAAGATTAAATGTAGAGTCTGAAAGTCTCACTTTTTGTGAACCTTTAAATGAAGCGTTTTACAAACTGAGTGTCTACAACAAAGCAACCTACCAGTGGTCTTGTTATCCAGCCAACCTCTTGGGCTTCTGTCTGTGGGTATGTGTACTTTTTCACGGGCTCTAGATGAGCTCTGGAGATCACTTTCTTGAAGTGCTCTGAAATGCAATTGTTTGATTAAAGAAATGTTGTTTAATATATGGATTAAATTAGAAATATTTAATATTTTTCTTAAATTTCCAGTAGTAGAGATTTTTTTCTACCCTAATCTGTTAAACAATCCGATTGGTTACACATTTACTAAATTTACCTTTTTTAAAGGGACTGTAAACCACGAATGACGAAAAAAGAAAAGTTCTAAGATACTGTATTTTTTTTACAATTATTAGTTTAAATCAGTGTGCGAAATTCAGATTTTAAAGTAATAGCCCAAATTCTTATACACATATATAAAAAGGTTAATATTCTTACTAGCCCGACTATATACATTTTTATATTCCCACTAGCCCGAATGGAATTTCACTAGTCAAAACCCTTCGGGCTAGTGCAAATTTAGCACACTGCTTTATATTGAATACTTATTAGTATTACAAGGCTTTTGTTGATGGAACGTCTTAAAGGGACTGTAAACCACGAATGACGAAAAAAGAAAAGTTCTAAAATACCGTATTTTTTACAATTA
The DNA here is from genome assembly GCA_007657795.1 of Dreissena rostriformis. Lineage (NCBI taxonomy): Eukaryota > Metazoa > Mollusca > Bivalvia > Myida > Dreissenidae > Dreissena > Dreissena rostriformis. The sequence continues at coordinate 10,334 of VMBQ01013429.1, read as the reverse complement.
TTAGTTTATATTGATTAAAATATCACGACTGGTATAAAAAATTACTTGAACAGTATTTTTTTTATTTTTACTGGGTATGTATACCAGGTAACTACCAGTTAACTATAAATAACGCAAGTAGATTGATCATCATCGTCACGTGGTTAACCCAGGAATGCAAATTGTGCATGCGTAGTGAATTGTTTATATTTTATATATAAAATGATCAATCAACTCGCGTTATTTATAGTGTGTATATTGTTATGTGACCTATTTTTGCGATGTACTTTCGATTTCACACCGCAAAATATAATTACCGAATATACTGAAAATATGAACTTTTTTCAAGTAATGTAATATACCAGTCATGATATTTGAATCAATATAAACTAATAATTGTAAAAAAATACGGTATTTTAGAACTTTTCTTTTTTCGTCATTCGTGGTTTACAGTCCTTTTAATACATGGGTTAAATAAGAAGGATTTGATAGATTCTAAAATTTCTAGTTGTGGTGATTTTTTTCCATTTTACCTAAATCTGTTAAACTATCCAATTGGTACCATATTTACTATAAAACAACCTACCATCTTCCTCTCCCTCTTCCGTGTCATGGGATGAGTTAGGTTTACCGGTGATCACATGGACTAAAATGTAAAAACAAATCAGATAAATACATATTCATTAGTATCTACAAAAACACACATAATACAAAGTGTTTCCTACTTCAACAAAATGAAAGACATATGAAGTATTGATTACAACAAGCTATGTGTCACCAGATAACGAACAGGTAGGAGCAGGGGCAACTCCAATATTTTGTGGGGCACATACAAAGTTTTCAATTATCAATTTAACTCAAAGATGATTTTTCTATGGTCTGAAACTTTTAAGAAACTGAAAATTATACATAACATGGTTTGTCCAATAAACATTATTTTGCAAACAAAAAGGTGCAACTACATTTTCTTATTTCTTGAACGGTCTTGCTGAAACATGGATCCAAATATGGTTAAATTGTTTTGAAATGACACTGCATTAATACTGCATTTTCTGTTTTACTTGAATGCTTCAAGATATTTTAAAAGAGACTTTCTTGAACAGTGTGACTTTATTCCATTTAAGATTATGTCTCACTTTCAAATACAATAAAATAGGGAAAAATGTTTCTTAAAAATGTCTTTTAGAAGAAAACATGCAGGAAAACTGTGTATTACATGGACATATAAAATCATCCCACACCCACCCCACCTCTGGCACCAGTTCAGAAACTTCATCCGCATGGATTAACTCTAAGTAAAATAAATTCAATTGTTAAAGTCAAATGGACAATCTGGGTGTCCGAAAATTAAGTCCCAAATCAATGCATTGCAACAATTTGAACCCTTAAAGAAAATATCGAGGATTAGCAAAAATACTGAATGACCCTCAGGTACTTGAAATTTTTTTTTTTTTCCTTATTATATAATATATATAAGGAAAAAAAAAAATATTTTCAAGTACCTGTGGACTGACCAATAAATTGAAAAATCATTATGATTGAAACTGATATAAAAATCACACTGCAAGAATCATGTTCTACTCACTCTTTTTAAAAGGGTTCACACTGTAATTCGTATACAATTTTGAAGTCCTTTGCTCCTTGTGAATAGTTTCACAAAGAATTGCATTTTGGTGAACAAAATTCGGGGGTTCTTTCTCAAACTTCGTCGCCATTGTCCTTTTTTGTTTACATCACTGACTATTGATCCGTTGTTAAGCAAACCATACTACCACAAAGAAAATCTACCGACACGATTCATTGAACGACCTCTCGCACGGTTACATTTCAATAATGTTTGTGAGAGCATGGAACGACCACTCTGCAGGGAGATTTTATATTTATCTTCCTTATTGGATTTGTACTATTTATACATTCTTATACGTAAACAAGTAAAAGAATTTAATATACGTGTCGCTTATAATGAAATAGCATGTTAAACATTATGTAATACATGCTTTTATAAACATATATGCCTACATCATCATTATCATCATCATCAATCCCTTGACCGGCTTGGTCGTTGGGGGAGGGGGATGAGAGAAACACGATACAGAAATCCTCCTTCAGTTATGTCTTTTGTGTGATACTGAGAGTAATTGCTCCATGGGAAGGGATGTCCACTCTTTTATACATTGCCCATCCAGTTTTTTCTCTGGCGGCCCTGGAGAACAGTCTTGCAAAGAGAGTCGTGCCTGGTGTCGTGTCCAAACCAAGCCAGCTTTCGTCGTTTAGTGGTCCCCAGTAGGGGCTGTTGTGGACCAACAAGTGTTGCACTCATGTTCTGGACGCACTCGTTGGTCTTGTGCTCCGTGTAGGAGATGTGGAGCAGTTTTCGGAGACATAAATGTTCAAATGCCTATATCCTGCGCTCTGTGTTCACGAGAAGCGTCCATGTCTCGCAGCCGTAGAGTAGGATGGAGACTACGCGGGACTTGTAGAGCCTGTATTTGGTGGGGAAGCTGATGGAACTGCTTGTCCACAACCTGCTCAGTCTGGCCATCGCTGCGGTCCCCATGACAATTCTTATTCGGACCTCAGCGGTACTGGTACCATTCTTGGACATGATTGCGCTCAAGAACTTGAAGCTGGTTACTTCTTCTAGCTTCTCGCCGTTCATGGTAATGTCTGCACTGGTGTTGGTCGTGCTGTTCACCATGATCTTGGACTTCTCCGTGCTGACCTCCATCCCGTATGCTCCTGCTCTTTCATAAAGTTTGTTGATGAGATCTTGAAGTTCACTGCTGGTGCCACCCATGAGGTCAATATCATCAGTTTATCTCAAAGTTGGAGATTGGTCTTCCACCAATGGAGATAAAGGTGTGGTGGTCATGGGGAGTCTCCTGCATTATCTTCTCAAGAAAAATGTTGAACAGGACGTGAAAGCGTAGACATCCTTGACGGACGCCCACTGATGTCCTGAAGAAGTCCCCCTGCTGTCCGTTGAGAAGTAATGCGCTGCTGGCGTTTCCGTAAAGTTCTTTAATGACTTTCACCAGCTCTTCGTCAATTTTGAATCCTCTCACAACATTTCATAGGCCATCATGCCACATGCGGTCGAAAGCTTTCTTAAAGTCAATGAAGTTGTGGAAGAGCTAACGTTGGTGTTGCAGGTGTTTCTCAATGATGATTCTGCAGTTGAAGATCTGTTCCACTGTGCTCCGTCCAGCTCTGAATCCAGTCTGCTCTTCGGCCAGCAACTCCTCGGCCTTACCTTTCAATCGAATTAGGATGACTTTGCTGGGATGACTGATGAGGCTAATGATGCGGTAATTCTCGCACATCTTGTGATTGCCATTTTTCGGTAGGGGTATGACCAGAGCTCCAGATATTTTTTTCAGCCGAGGGGTATTTCACTCACGAAATTTTTAATTGAGGAGTAAAAATCAAAATCCGAGAATTTTAAGGAGTATTTATGTTCAATTTCTTACACATGCATTGCCTTCCGTTTCAATTTTGAGCCGCAGAAAACTGAGTTTCCAATTAGAAATAGTCTTGTCTGTGACCTTATTTCCGTCATGTTTCTTTCTCTGCACCGATTTTATAACATCTGTTAATATACTGTCAATAAAAGGGCGTACTATTTTTTGCGGTGTTACAACTGATGATGTCGACTTGAATCGACCATTTTTTACTGGTTTGCCATTAGTTTTTGTTTTATATAAATGACAATAAAACACAAGCAGACGCTGCTGCATACGTCACAAAAAGAAAAGCGCTTTCGGGACAGAGACTGCCGGTCAGGACCGCACAGATCGTGACAGTCATATGAAAAACAAGCAAGCAGCAAGTTTTCGCATTACATTATAATTCAAGTGGATTCATTGACTGCAAACCGGATTTCAATATATCTAACAGGTTAAACATGTGCTTAGTCACGTTATCTGGTAAGAGTGTGGTATCCGTAAAACTTGTTTATTATATGTGTATTTCGGCTGCCATTTAAAAAGTGCTTGAAGGAAAAAGGTTTTTCTTTAGTGTCACACAAGAGATGAACTGATATAAAAAATTATATGCTTGAAGTTGGGCGATTCGGGTGTTATCGAATGTGATGTCAAATGTTTTCACCATAAGCGTACATCGATTCTCAACAATGCAGCGGGGAGCCCGTTGTGTCAACATCGGCCTTTATTGTGGGCCAAAATTAAATGATACCGTTCTGACTGAGGAGTAAATTAGGTCGGGAACCACATAGATGGTGATGTCACTACGTTTTTCCCAGTGTGGACACAATGCCAGGAACCAGTCATGTTTACATGAATTTATATGCATGTATAAACGGCTAATACGCATTGAAATTGCACACGATGCGTAATCCGAATTTAGCCAGGAGTTTTTTTACTCAACAAAATTTTAAGTCATGCGTATTTTCTTTTTTTGCATGCGTATTTTACGCAAATACGCATCTTATCTGGACCTCTGGGTATGCATATAATATATGATCATTTATTTACCATATGTTCTTCACTGCTGGCTGTTGTGGCACTCTCACTGCTTTGTAACGCATATGAAGCAGCTGCAAACATAAACAGCAAACATTAATTCAAACAGATAACTTTGTAAAACACTTATGCACATACACTTATGCTCATTAATAATATATTTACATGTTGCAATTATGACTAGATTTGATGTATCTGTAACAACAGTTAATTCAAAGTTAATTTAATATGGACAAATTAGTGATGTTATGATTTGTTGATGAAGATAATATTTATCGTAGCATAGTGTGTTATTTGCTGTTTATTAATAAGAACAAGATGAATTTTGTTATTGTATTGCTGTTGTTTTTTTTTACTTGATTTAAAGTACTTACAATACATAATACAAACAATGATAACTTTTAACTTTATTTAATTTCAGTGTGTATATATTATTATTCAATGCACACATTTAATTAGATGCGTAATATGCAATTAATGTTATGTACATGTATTGTTAGGAATATGGTGATAATACTGATTTTTTAATGTACCTTCCTGTTCCAGATTGCTCGTTGTTGTCTTTGCGATTGCCCAAAACATCATCTGTTATGCAACAACTGAAAACAACATATACATGATCAATAAAATTATGTAATAAGTTGATAATTATGTTCATTTGTGTTGTTACTTTAGGTTTGGCATTAAATGTATTTTGTTACAAAAAAGTGGATTAATTATTTCAAAGAGTCGCTATAACTACAAGTCAGTTCAGTGAACATGTTACATAATACTGACCATATATCACAAGCTCAGAAGCTATAAAATGCTACATAATAAATGATAAATTATGATAGCCAAAGAAACATCATTTCAATACAGTCATACACACAGTTATTTCATTACTAGTATATAAAATAAAATAAAAATATACTTGTTGAAGGCTTTGTAAATTTAAAAAATATATAAGACACAAAGACTCTTCCAAAACATATCTCAGAGTCAGATTTGAGGCTGCATTTCTCCAACCTTTTTAATGTCTACATTGGAAGAATAACAAATCATACTGTTTGATTACCAAGAAATGCTATGTTTGTATTTGCACTCATTCCTTGAATAAATGAACTCAACAACAAAATTGAAATAGTTATTTAAAGTATCTAACATAAAGGAATAGAAATACTTCCTTAAATGCACAAACCTCATTAGCCGATCTAAAATTAATGATCTTAATTTTTAATTTACAACAAACAAAGATTCTGATACGAGTTGCAATTCATACCATATTTCTGTGAGCGATTTCATGAATATTGTTATTTAGTACACCTTTGGTGAGCTTACCTACATATTTCCTTGAGGAGTTTAATTAATAATCATATGAATTGACAAGTGTCAGATCTTTTTTATAACACTATTTTAATTACGCAAAGAAAATTATTATTAAGGTTAAATTAAACGATAAAACCTGAAAATTGTTTACAATGCGTGATGTAGCTGTACATTCTGAAACCATTTCAGCAAAATAATACAGTAGTAGTGTCAGTACCGTAAAACATACATTAACCATTTACCAATGAAAATGCTCATAAGCTTTTTTACAAATGTAAACAATATAAGTTAGTATTCATAGTGATTATATTACATAGAAAACACATATTAGGTTCGACATGTAGTAATATTAAAACACAAACTAATTGCAATTGATTTATATTTTTTTCAACGAATTAAATTAAATGAAAGCATAAAAAAAA
>VMBQ01013428.1:0-17279 GCA_007657795.1 Dreissena rostriformis | reverse complement strand
TTCGTTCGTGCGTGCGGACAAAAAAGAACATCACACACATACAGAGACGCACGCACGCACGCGCGCGCGCCTCAACGCCAGCATTTATATGGACTTATGCGCTGCGTGGAATTTTGAATTTGACCAAAGCGGTGGAGAATATATTGTTTGTTTAGCAACGCTTTGATGCCGGGAATTTACATGGAATGTCCAACTGGAACGTTAAGGTAACTTCTATTTTGTAGGCATCCAACGAGCTAAACATGTTTACCTTGAAGACCGAGCTCAAGTCAAGGTCGGTCGACAGGACTACAATGGAATTCCATTTGTTTTTCTTGGAGCAAAGATGTTTGACTGCCAATTCGGCAAAGACAGGAAAACTAAATTTAAAAAAACAAAAAAAGGAAACCAGGTAAAAGAGGGTTTATAATAAATCAAATTAACACAAAGGGACAGATCCTAGCAATATATGAAATTAATAACTGTAGTATGCATGCATTGACGTTGAAACCGAATACATACCGCAAGTTAATGTAAGCATTCAAGCTGTTAGTCCCATCTTGTGCAAATTTGATTAAATAAATTAAATGTTATATATAGCATGATGGCTCAGTTGATTCAGACTACTGTATTTAATTTGTTATTTTCACTATTTTTAATCATTTTAGTATGGTGCTTTATTTTTAACATTTTGGACATGTATTGATAGCAAATTCTAGTTTTGTTCAAATCTTATATGCATTTTTTTTTAAATCTGTTCATCTAAATGAATTGCAGTTTACATTTCAATTGAATAGCAAACTGTTTTGGTTTCCAAATTACATTACTACTTTTCGACTCACCAAAGAAATTGTTGTAATCACGATACGTTATTTTTTAGTTGCTAGTGAGTCTCACTGACTGAAACCGTATTTGTTATCATAAGACTTTTGAAGTAGATAGTTAATGTTTAATTTCAGGAAGATACTGACCATGAGACATATACAAAAGGAAAAAAGTTCCTTCTTACAGATTCGAAGAAGTTAAATTGCCCCGCGAAATGCATAATGCGGGAATTATGCAAGTTCCCTACATTCGAGGTATATATATAAGGATATTAAATTATTTCAAATTGAAGTTTGCTATAAAAACGCAGCTATCAGTTTTTGACCTGTATATCAATGAAATGAAATACAAATATAATATTTGATATTAAGGCGTAGAAAAGTTGTTTGTGTCCAATAACATGGCCAAAACATAATGTAAGGTAGGTCATTGAAGCTTTTTTTTTCATTTAAATTTTATTTATCTTTTCATGTCATTTTCGCTACAAAATGTTAATTTCATAGACCAAAGTCCACGCAACATCGTTTCTATACCTATAATTCTGAGAAGCCTCAATCACGATTTTGAATAAATAAGTCAAATTAACAAATTTAATCCAAAAAAGTGAGTTTTTCGCTGTAAACTTGATTTAAAAGACAAACAAGTCGACAAAAAGGTTAGGGTCGGTCACTGTCGGGTAAGTGGAAATTAAATGATATAACTGCACCGACAAATAATGCGCTACTTCTCTGTATTGAAATATTCTATATGTTCTTGACGTCTGCTTTCCAGTTGAATCAACATTTTAAAAAAATGACATCATTTGCATACTATTAATTTAATGAAGGAAAGCGACTTTATATATGTGTATGAAACGGTTCCATGGCATCATTAAATTATTTTCTTGGGCTTTTCTTATTAACAGTTAAGGTTTATTTAATTTGCGAACTTATTAACACTCGAAGCTATATGGTTTAAAATGGAAACATTTTACTAATATACATGTTTTAGTTAGTTTGTACTTTATGTTATCATTGGTACACATCTCAATGAAGGTAACACATTGCTCATCTGCTGCTGAGCGGAAGGCGAAAACCGATGAGCTCCTCTGGCGCCTGGACGCAGGCGAAGATGTGCCCTTCGAAAGACAAATTGTATTATGTCTTCCGAATGGGTGTCAGCACACCTGTCACCCGATTGGTGTTGGAGAGGTAATGTTTAAGTAAAAGCTACAGCGCATACGTAATTTATTTTTAAATAAAGATTACGTTAAGTTCTCTTTTACCATTTCCCTGTAAAATTTTAACATTGCATCTGCTTTAGAATAACAATGACAGACAATGTTAGATATTGCAATTATACATGTTCACACCAGTATCGAAGAAACAATTGCAACATAATTGTTATTTTCTGTGTTAAGGTCGTTCCTGAACCCATTGACCATCGGGTTGCAGAGAAGATACGGGAGCTTGTAGAAAACAATATTATTGAGCCTGGTGTTATCAAGTCACAAATCGGCGAATTTGTGCGCACAATATGCACGACCAAACCACATCCATCGAACAAAAGATTCTATCCGTCTGATAAGACCATACGAAATCATGTTTATAAAGCCAAAAACCAAAAGCTGCACGACGAGCAGAGCAAACTCGCCTGTTGGGTAATATATTTATGTTTCCAGTGTCTTTTTTTAAGTTAAGCATTCCATATGAATTAGTATTTTACAAACGTTGACACACCAACTGGGTTCAACGGTATTTTGTCTATCCCCACGTTCGACATTCAATTCGCTTATTCGAAAGAAAACGTCCTCAAACGTAGACCCCATTAAATTATTATGAATACTGTTCAACATTTGTTCATTTTTATGAAATATATGGTCCAAGCCGTATATTGGAACGTTTATCTTAGTTAAAATCATACACTCAGTAAGACAGTCTGTGCGACATGCTGCTCGATGAGAACCGAAAGTGAGAGTACAAAACAAAATGATAAATTACAGAAATGCATTATTAATCGGATTCGTACGTTATTAAAAGCCTATAATAATGAGATGAATATTTACAGCCACTTAACGAGTAGTAAGTATTGTTATAATATAAGTTCATACAAAATCTATATTCCTACGGGGACTTCGTCGTGGCGGACTCATAATATCCCATCAGGGCCAAGTAAATGTCTTAGCATTAAGGTAATATTAACGCAGAAATGTTACAAATCTATGTATACAATGCCATGTAAGTTCACGGTATATGTCTAGGCTGTCCGGATAGCGCACCCTTAGCGCAGTGGTTGGCACACTCGCTTCTCACCTAGGCGACGCTTATTATTCATACAATATATATATTTATTGATTTATTCACAGGTAAGGGACAGAAAGCAGACAAGTGATGACTTCATATTCTGCCGATTAAAAAGTGACGATGATAACCTCAACGACTCTGTTCAGGTTTGCACCTTTTGTAGGGTTTTGGGCCGAGGAATGCTACGTGCCAATATACACAGAGATGCAAGTCATTTAATGTTTCATTATAGTTTCATACACCATCATTAATTATGACAAAGAAAAAACATGTTTTATTGATAATCTGTATGTGAAATATAAGAATTATAAAACACTGACTTTGCATAACACACATACCATCATTTTTCCAGCTGGGTTCGAAATTTCTCTTTGTGTACCAAACACAAGACCAGAAAAGACTGCTGCGAAGATACGGGTGTACAGTTCTGCTAGATGCAACTTACAAGACAACGCTATACGATCTGCCGTTGTCTTTCCTCGCGGTGAAAACTTACGTGGACTATCAAATAATAGGTTGCTTTATCACAGTGTCAATCGCCTAAGCCCTACAAGTGATGCAACAGAATTGCTTTACGCATTCATCTGAATACTTTCTAACCGACTTCGACGAAAGTGAAATCGGTGCCATAGAACAAGTTTTTAAAGGTATGTTTATGCACTAAAATACGGAGTTCTCCATTAATTTCCTGAGGCGAATACGTCGTCGGTTAACGGTTTTTAAACATAACCTTTCCGAGACCGAAATCTGCAACTTATGTCTTTATTTAAGAAATTATATTTTTCTATCGTGGTTTGTTGTCTAATAACCCACAGTAAGGAGTATAGATGCATAGGAATTAAATCACGAGTGCTAAGCACGAGTGACGCATGTATATTTCTTACTGTGGGTTATTCGACAACAAATTATCATAGAAAATTATTTTTTCTATTCTAACACGATTCTGATTGATTTGGTTCAAGCTTTTGGACGTGAACAATATTGTTCAATACTTCGCCCTTCTTAGTACAAAGATCACGTTTTAGTGACGTCATTGAATCGTTACAAACATATGACGTCGTTTCATTCATAAATATTTAACAGTGCTCCAGCCAGCTTTTCAAAATAGAGGGGAGCTTCCCCAAAAAGGACACATTTCATACGTTTGGAAAATAGGGCATTTGGTTATAAATATACTTATGTATATACTTTGGTTATACTATACACTTATGAATTGTAAACATTAGTGCATTTGATGATTTCACCAATTGTATGNAAATTTCTCTTTGTGTACCAAACACAAGACCAGAAAAGACTGCTGCGAAAATACGGGTGTACAGTTCTGCTAGACGCCACCTACAAGACAACGCTATACGACCTGCCGTTGTTTTTCCTCGCGGTGAAAACTAACGTGGACTATCAAATCGTTGGGTGCTTTATCACGGAGGATGAAACAACAGTGTCAATCGCCGAAGCCCTACAAGTGATGCAGCAGAATTGCTTTACGCATTCACCTGAATACTTTCTAACCGACTTCGACGAAAGTGAAATCGGTGCCATAGAACAAGTTTTTGAAGGTATGTTTATGCACTAAAATACTGAATTCTCCATTAATTTCCCGAGGCGAATACGTCGTCGGTTAACCATTTTTAAACATAACCTTTCCGAGACCGAAATCTGCAACTTAAGTCTTTATTTAAGAAATGCTATTTTTCTATCATGGTTTGTTGTCGAATAACCCACAGTAAGGAGTAAAGATGCGTAGGAATTAACTCACGAGTGCTAAGCACGAGTGATTTGATAACACGCATCTATACTCCTTACTGTGGGTTATTCGACAACAAATCATCATAGACAATTATTATTTCGATTCTAACAAGATTCTGATTGATTTTGTTCAAGCTTTTGGACGTGAACTATATTGTTTAATACTCCCGCTTCTTAGTACAAAGATCACTATTTAGTGACATCATTGAATCGTTACAAACATATGACGTCGTTTTCATTCATAAATATTTTGCATATGACGTCAATTTCATTGAGAACAATAATCATAGAAACTAAATGACGTCACGTTTATTGATGCTACTGAAAAGCTGACATGCTATAAATGCTTTCTTGATTACGTTTCCTAACAAATAACATTCTTTGTAGGCGTGGTTATGCCACTCATCACCAAATATACAATTTGTGTTTCATTACATTTATACACATGCTACATTTATTATATTTCTTTTAGAGCGGGTTTTAGCACGTGCATTTTACTTCAATATTTTCTTTATTTATTCGGAACTATTTTCGAAACATTAAGCTCCGCCCATAATTTTTGCAGAATAACCCCCACTTGATTTCCTTCTTTGTCTATAGAAAACAATTCGCGTGTAGTGTTAGAATAGTATTTACAGGCATTGTTCGACGAATTAAGCTTTTTGTACATTTCAACGCCTTAAATTAATATCAATGACACATTTTAGGCACACATGTATTGTTATGTGACTTCCATCGGGAGCAGGCCTGGGAACGTTGGACAGCAAAAAAGGAAAATTCCATGGGGAAAAAACAGGACATTTTAAGTCTTCTTCGAAGTGTGGCCTTATCGAAGAACGAGGATTCATTCAACGAAGCAGTTACAACACTGAGGACATCAGATGTTTGGACAACAAATAAAAAACTACAAAATTATTTCGAAAGAGTGTGGTATCCTCACCATACGGTATAGTTAATCACACATGTCTTTATGTTCGCACGCTCGTTATTGCGTCAGAAAACAACTGTATTCTCCATTAAAGCCCCTGTCTTGAAACATTGTTTCATATAATATTACATGAACTCTTTGTTGTGAATACCTACCTAATTGACTTAACCACAAAATTACCGTACTGAAATGGGTACATTCATACGGTATTCTTGTCAAAGGAGTTACCTACAACGTTGTAATGTGCATAGTTGGCTTCGGTATTTTCAGCAAATGTTTATGCCAATGACAATGAGATCACCAGGCTTACACGAGCTATCAAAATTATCCTTGCACTATTTGAAATGTATTTATTATAACATGCTCTTAATGCGGAATAAATGCTCAGATGTTTTTAAACATTTGACAACGGATAAAATGCAGTAAAAGGCCGCTAAAACTGCAGTTAGAAAAGAACATGGGCTTGGTCGTAGCAAATTATACTTACAAATGACAAGACAAAATACACTACAAAAGCAATGCAAGTACATGGGTCTCCATTCATATTGCACAAAATTGTTTTATTCGTTGTTTTCTTTCTCACATTTTACACAATTTCTGTCCTGTTGTTTATGGCAGAGATGGTCAAAAGCGTTCAGAAGTGGGGAAGTGAACATCGTTGCTGGCACGACAAATGGAATCGAGTCTCAACATAAAATCTTCAAGACAAGCTACTTGCATCGGAAAACAACATTTGGTCTTTACCACATGCTACTTGTATTAATCAACGAGTTCTTTCCGTCTCGTTACCGAGCGTATGTACACATTGTTTGAATATCATTGCAAAATTACAATTTTAATACGGAAACAAAACAAATTTACGCTTTTAATCAAACTACACTATAATGTCTCTGTATGCAAAACGATTTTTTTGTGCTTCCTGACAGGGAACCTAGTCGGCACTTTGTCCGTCTGTCCATCCGTATATCGTCCATCTATTTTCTCATCTGTATGTCCGCATATCTGTCTTTCCGTCTATCTTTTTGTCTCTAGCTTTGCTAAAGTTTTAGTTATTACCCTTAGATTTCCATGTCCGTCCATGTTTCAAAAAGCTATTCAACGGATTTATTTGAAACTTCAGATGCATAAAGGATGGTGAGAGATGGTGCAGTTTCAGATTTCAATAACTTAAGCTTTGATGATGATTTAGTTCTTCCCATCTATTTTTTTTTCTTGTTTGTGCATTGTGTCCAAAACTACTCGACGGAATGACGTCAAACTTCATAGTTGGAAAGTGGCTGATGAGGGAGAGCTCAGTACATAAGATCCATAACTCTAGAATGTCTTAATTTTTTAGTTATACCCACTTTGTTTAGTTATGTAAATTGTTCTCTCTTGTCTTTGCAGTTACCAGGATTCGAATGTTTCAAGCTCACAAAAGTTCAGAAACTACTCTGTCGAGGTTCCTGAGCAATTGTACAATCGTCCACGACGTTTTGTAAAACATTGTCTCGAACGCATGGAAACTGCGAAAGATATTCGGAGGTCAGTTTTGCTGTCTTCGATGTGTTTGCATTTAGCAGTTGCTTCATATAAATGTTTTGGAAAACGCATATATACTTGCATTTTCATAGGAATGGTTGTAAACATTTAAAGGTGTTGAAAACAGAGTAAAATGACTCATTTAGTAAATGTGTTAAGCAAACAATTACGTTATTGTTTATATATTTATGTATTAAATATTAATTTATACAATGATAAGTTGTCGAAAAGGGTGTATTTGTGAACATACTCTGACAAAAATCCAAATGTAATTGATATAACATATTTTGTGGTAAATAATTTACCTCTTTCTGAGCGGCTGTCTGAGAAAAACGGGTAAAATCCTGGAAATTCAGTGTGGTAAATGGTCAAAACATTAATGGCTTGTATTAACCGTAGAATATTTCTTTGGGTAAATTGTAAATTAGTTTTGTATCTTAAAATGGCATTATGTGTCACGACATTTTCCGAAGGTTTATGAACGTAGCTTAAAATATATGATTTCAGTGCCGAAGTGAAGAAAGTGTCAGACAACATTTTCCAAGTGAAGTCATTTGTTGTTAATCTTGGCGATGAGCGAAGTTATCCTTGGTGTGACTGCAGTGATTGGACATCGCACCATATGCCATGCGTACATATGTTCAGATCATTGTGTACACATGACAAAGTGGCTTGGAATCTCCTCTCTCCGCTGTACATGCAGTCGGTCTTTTGTAACCTAGATGGTAATTCTATAGTACTTCTTTTCATAGTGGATTTTGTTTTCGCCATACTCATTGTAGGGTCTGAATGCAAACGAATGATAATAGAAGTGGGTGAAAAAAAAAATTAAAACAACTCATTAAAACACTTCCTAAGAACTACGATAGGAAATACAATCTGTGTGCTGATAACCATAATTTACCGAAATCTATATGCAAAAAATACTCATTTGGAATATCGCTTAATCGTTATATCACAATAAATGTTGTTTGCTTCACCGTAGTAAATTATTGTGAACACAACAACAGTTTATTGTTTAAAAAAAGAAATTCATACCAACTTCATTCAATTTAAGGTGACCTCGACGAATCAGCGACAAATCAAGATGAAATGGACACGTGTCTGGATGAACATGATACAGGAAGGAATTCAATAATTCCTGAAGCAGGTATTTACAAAAGGTTTTAATTTTAGATGCAGAACGAGTGGTTTGACGTTATATTTATCACTATCCACGGGGCAATATTGTGTTTATTATAATTAATTAAAGACAAATTAAAACAACGGAAATAACTTGATGGAATCATACGTGACCTGTTAGTACTAATTTGGTTTAATTGAACTCGTCATGGCGGAAATTAATTTCGTTTTTTAAGTTTCACTAAATATAGTTTTCGAAATTTTAATAACTATTTTCGAAACAATCGAGAACGCCCTTGGTTTATTGCAGAAAAGCACACGAAACTGTTTTCCCTTCTGTGTACATAGAAGGCAAGTTGCGAGGAAACGAGTTACACGTGCTTAATTGGTTGTCAACAATATAATCCTTTATCGCAAACGATAATCAACCAATGGTCGACACAATGTCACACTATTGGATAAAGAAGCATAAGTGCATTTAAATCTGTTGCACGTTGTAATTACTAATTTGTTGACCGTCATGTTTGTTCAGTCTTTAAAGTGATAGTAAAACTGTGCGCAATTACCAGGTAATTTCAGGTAATTGATCTTATTTGGATTTCAGCGTCTAGCAGAACTCTCGAACAACATCAGAGACAGGCGAGAGATGCCCTCAAGAACCTGACAAGCATGACGTACAACATCACAAACTTAGATGTTCTACACAGAATCGAAGATGATACCAACAAACTGATCTGCGACATAAGCGAAGTTCATACCTCAAGACAATCCAAGTTACATACATCACCCGGGTCTCCCAAATACATTCCGCTAAAAAAGCGATCATCTTCGAAAAAGTATTCCAATAGATCCGGTATCAGAGCCACCACTCAAAGAAGATTTTCAAAATTGGATATTACGAAAGGTTTTACATTCATATTTTATGTAAACTGCTTTTTATTTACGTCAGCAGCTAATTATGCAATCAACAAAACAATGCAAACTACATGGCTAGTATTTGTACAACATTTATTGCCCCGTTGGTACCAAAATATAAGCATATAAGCTACATTATATTTGAAATTTACGAAATCAACGAAGTATACATCAAGTATTGGCGGACTCAAGATCTCTTGATGTAACTGGAACTGCGTTTGCTTTAAAGTCAAAATTAAACGCCCGCAATTTCTGCATTTAAAGTTCGTGACTTTCTGCAAAGCTTAACTCCCACAATTAAGAAGAACACCAAGGTCATTGAAGCTTAGGCGAAAAAAAAAGAACGTGCGATTTTATTTCGGTTAGACGGATTATTGCATATGTTAACTTTTTTTAGATATTAACTCTGCATGTATTTAATTGCTGATATACAGGATACAAACATACAATTATTAATATATAGTATCTAAATCTATTAATGAATATAATACGCGACATTATTATTATTTTATTAAACTTGCATACAATTTAACTGATTAAACGCTCACTATTGTGGGTACACGAAATGTTCACCATAACAACAGAGATACCTTTTATTATTTTTACCAGATAGAAATTTCCAAACAGGTTATCTTGCGATTTTTTTCAGATGAAGACGCTCATAGCGGAGTTGCCTCAGAGATATCAACTGACACAGTTATTGTGAAAGGTATTTATTTGAATATTTCTCAATATTCAATGTTGAGGAAACGTAATTATCAATATATGAAAACTATCATGTACCTTAAACGATGACAAAGACAAAGGCCGCACAAGAATATCATTTACAGAAGTATAGTTTCGAGGCTCTTTATTGATATTTTTTATTGAATTCAGTTTTCTTTATATTTATTAATACATAATTATTTCAGATCACATAATCTGCGAGGACACCATTGAAGAGAGCGCTTCAACAACAAATACATCTACTATTGCAAGTATGTCTGTTGTTTTCATGAAATAGGTTCTATTGTTTAACAGTTGAATTTGAATGAATGACCTGTCATTTTGCAATATTTAAATATTTTGACAATCTTCTAAAAACTTTTATGATAATTATTCGTACTTTTCGTTTCGACTTAGGTGAGTATTAGAGTAGATTTTTATGATGTATTTATGCAGTTATAATAAAACTATTTATAAAGTTAATACGTTCTGGACTCAATAATTTGTATTTCGAAATTTGCCTTTATGATTTAATAGTGGTGGACGACATGTGGGGTTTAGTCCGAAACGATGAACAATGCATCGGACAAATCGGACCATACAGTCTGACGTCAGTTGGAGTTGACAGTCTACGGACTACGCTCACAGATGAGGTTTGCTAGTNTATTTTTTTTTCGTTGCTTTTGGTCTCGATAACTTATATTTAACCGTGTGCATTTTTAGCTTTTTAAATCCAGGTCCAATTTCATCATTGAAACGCTCTTTTAAGCTAAATGTCTATATTACATGTTATATTATTAACAACGGCATACTTCCGCAAGAAAACATACACAATTATGCTCTTACACAGACACTTGAGGACCTCCATTGCTTAAAGCAGGATGGCGAGGATGTTGTTGTTACAGAAAACGATGCAGGTTTGTCACGTATTGTCTCCTACCGGTTTCACCGGATGGGACTTATGGTTTGCACTCTGTGTGTCCGTTAGTCTGTCAGTCCGTGAGTCTGTCACACTTTTCTGGATCCTGCGATAACTTTAAAAGTTCTTAATATTTTTGCATGAAACTTGAAACATGGATTGATGGCAATATGGACATTTTGCACGTCATTTCATTTTGTTCCTCCGTCAAAAAGACTATTGCCAAGCAATATATGTCCTCTACCGGCCCCACCATTGTCAGAAATACATTTACATAAATACATATATATATATAATGTATTTCTGACAATGGTGGGGCCGGTAGAGGACATATATTGCTTGGCATAGTCTTGTTACATTTGAATTGCGTGTTGACGGCACAAAAAGATGTATCAATCACGGGCTTAAAATAATGTTTATATTTTTCTTGTAACTAACTGTTAAGCTAATGATCTGCTTGATGTGAATTTTTGTTATTGGAAATAATTCGACTGAATGAACTTTGGATTTATCTAATCAGCATGCATAAGTGCAAGCAAATTAAAAATGTTTTCCCTTTTATAAGAATGTTATAAGTAAGATTTCACTGACGCCATATTAAATTGTTATCTTATGATTTATTATTTATTGTTAAGAATCACTGCCATGTTCAAATGTCGGGACAATGTCGGATGCAGAGACAGTAAACCTCAAAGGATTGAAACCAAAGGTGTGTATTATCTGAAAAGTGTCACGATGTTACAACGTTACTATGTGACCCAGGCATTAAGTCAAGCCTCACGGTATGAAAGCGATTTACATGCCTGTCCTTTCGTCTGTCCTGTCCCTATTGCACGTTTGATATAACATAGATATTGCTTCTTTCAAAACTATGACGTTTACATAGTTGATATGTATTAACTTTCTTAGCTTATCAATATCACCTTATGACCTTATATTGAACTTATTGATGTTGTTTTTTTACCTGAAAAAATATTATATTTTAGATAAAAGCATATATAATTTTAGGGATTTGAATCAAGACCGCCTTTTCGTTTCTGCACATTTGTTATAAATATAGCTTAAATATCGATGTGAAAGCAGGCATCATTATTACTAGTGACATAGGAATCGTGCATTTTGTGAAATATATTTATATATATATATATAGGACAAACCAAAAATGACATTACGGAGACTATGCGTCAAGGTATAGTTATATAGTAATCTTATTTACTATCAGTANTATGACAAACCAAAAATGACATTACGGAGACTATGCGTCAAGGTATAGTTATATAGTTATCTTATTAACTATCAGTACTTTTAACAGAATAGTTAACATATTTACTTTTTTACTAATTAAGCATTGTTTATTAAGCTGATACAGCATACAGCTAGTTATACAACTATGTAAGTAATAAAATTTAAGATAAATAATAACATACTTTTCGCCTTTAACAATTTTCATGTATATTCTATTCAGAAGAAGAGATCGTCTTGGGAGTACNTAGATAACATATTTACTTTTTTACTAATTAAGCATTGTTCATTAAGCTGATACAGCATACAGCTAGTTATACAACTATGTAAGTTTTAAAATTAAAGATTAATAATAACATACTTTTCGCCTTTAACACTTTTCATGTATATTCTATTCAGAAGAAGACATCGTCTTGGGAGTACCAGGAGGTAACCAGAGCCAAGAAGAGGAAGCAGACATTCTGTGTCTGTGACAGGCTTGATGATGGCAGGTATGGATTTTACTTGAACTGCCTTGTTTCATGTCTATTGCTGTCGTATATATGAACCACTCACAAAGATCATGCTTTTGATTTCTTCGGATTTACGATCAAAATAATCTTTTGGAAAGCGTCTTGATGCAAGAGTTATGTTCATGAAAGGGAGGCAATGACAATGCAGTTATTTTTTCATGTGCAGTGAACGCAAACCATTGTATTATTGAATTCTATATATATATAGGTTGTATTGGATGTGTGACCAGTGCACGGACTGGGTACATCCAGAATGCATCAAACGAGACCATGCAGACTGTCCCCAGCCTTTTTTGTGCCCATCATGTTTGGTAAGTAATATTCTAACACGGCACGCGACTTGCTTTTTATATGGACAAAGAAGGAAGTCAAGTGTGGGTTATTCTGCAATAATTATGGGCGGAGCTTAATGTTTTGAAAATAGTGTACGTGTTAAAACGCTCTCTAAATAAAATGCTATAAACTTACCATGTGTATTAATTTAATGANTCTCTTTTTGTTTATGCACACATTGGCAAGACCTCTCGTATTCTGACGTTGTTTTCTGTAACCTAGTTAGTCATACACTGACTCGACTTCCGGTTTGTTTAAAGAATGACGCATATCGATAACTCAATCAATGAATACTTTCCCAATCATAAATGAAACGAACTCAGCTGAAGTAAAAACGGGTACACTACCGCCATAACTCATGGATCGCAGGTTCAATATTAAGCACAATCCGAACCTTCTTACTAGTAGCTTTTATGATATGTTAAACCGCGGTGAAGTGAACTAATGCTTCACTACCGGGCACCAAGCGACATAAAGTCGAAGCTAGAACAGGACGTCTCCTGTATCTTTCACTATACTTGATACCCAACTAACAATTTTCCGAGGGCGATTGCTATATGGGAAAATCGCGGTACTATCAATACATTTCTAATACACGCAAAACACGGTTAAATACACTTTCACACAAATGATGTTTGTGATATCCTGCTTATTGTTGGCGATAACATATGTGTATTTTTGCCTTTGGTGATTGTGGATGATGCATTAATCAAACATTTCTAGACTTGAAGAAATGATGAGCATGCGATGTAATAAACAGATACCTCATGCGTGAAATTTAAGTTAACTTGTACATTTCTACAACAATCATATAAAGTGTATTGATCGACGTGAAATATGAGAATTTCCTTTACGAAAGGCACATTGAAACATCTCGCGTCAGTGGAAAGGAATATTTTGATTTTTAATCACAATTTCCCTAGGGAGTACTAGACACGGAATTGAGTTTTGTTACGTTTTGTCACCTCCCATTTAATGTGATAATACATTATGCAATCATCAATCTGCCTGTTTGTCTTAAAAGTAATCTATATTTTTCATGTTTTTCTTAAGATTTGTGAGCACGACATATTTTGAAATGTTTGCCATTAAGTGTTTACGTTTATTATTAATAAAACCTGTTTTATATGAACATAATTTGTGTCTTTAAAATATGAAAACAATACACTTCAAAATTCCGAGGCAGAAACATTGATATGCATTTAATAAAATATCCTTTTTATATTTATATGTGTCATTTATCGAAAATCTTTAATAAAAAAAACATTCCATCGTATGTAAAATGTTACATCATCATTATATGTTTAAAGTAATATCATGAAACATTACATATTTATAATGGGTAAAGAAACGAATTTCCGATGCAAAACGAGTGACCATATGTCTCTTTTTGTTTATGCACACATTTGTCGCGTTATGAGAAAACTGGGCATAATGCATGGGCGTAAAGTGTCGTCCCAGATTAGCCTGTGTAGTCCGCATATGCTAATCCGGGACGACACTTTCCGTCTAAATTGGAGTTTTGCTAAGAAGAGACTTCATTTAAACGAAAAATGTCATAAAAGCGGAAAGTGTCGTCCCTGATTAGCCTGTGCGAACTGCACAGGCTTATCTGGGACGACACTTTACGCACATGCATTATGCCCAGTTTTCTCAGAACACGACTCACATTGGGAAGACCTCTTGTATTATGACGTTGTTTTCTGTAACCTACTTAGTCACACAATGACTTGACTTCCGGTTTGTTTTAATAAAAGACGCATATCGATAACTCAATCAATGAATACTTTCCCGATCACAAATGATGCGAACTCAGCTGAATTAAAAACCGGGTACGTCGTCTAGTGGTTAAACAATGCCGCCATAACTCATGGATCGCAGGTTCAATATTCAGCACAATCCGAACCTTCAAACTAGTAGCTTTTATGATATGTTAAACCGAGGTGAAGTGTACTAATGCTTCACAACCGGGCACAAACGACACAAAGTCGTAGCTAGAACAGGTTGTCTCCTGTATCTTTCACTATACTTGATATCCAACTAACATTTTTTTCCGAGGGCGATGGCTATATGGGATAATCGCGGTACTGCCAATACAATTCTAATACACATACAAAACATTGTTAAACACACTTTTACACAAATGTTGTTTGTGATATCATGCGTATTGTTGGCGATGACGTAGGTGTTTAGTTTTGCCTTTGGTCATGGCGGATGGTGCATTTTTTAAAACCTGTTTAGACATTGTTACTTCTTTAATTTGAAGAAATGGTGAGCACAAAGTGTAGTCGACAGAGAACTCATGCGTGAAATTTAACTTAACTTGTACATTGTTGCAACAATCAGATGTATTTGTCTACTTGAAATATAAGAATTTCCTTTACGAAAGGCACATTGACACATCTCGCGACAGTGTAAAGGAATATTTTGATGCATTTTTTAAATTACAATTTTGATTTTTCCTATGGAGTACTGGGAACGGAATTGAGGTCAGGAAAGAAGAAAACATAAAATAAATTCAAATACTTTTGATTTGTCATAGACCTAAATGGATGTTTTAGGTCTGTTACTTTTTGTGTTTGGTAAAGAGTGAATTTTGTTTTGTTATGACCTTAACAAGTTTGGTAACAGAAGAGCGTTAAATACTTAAAAATAGTTAATAACTTGACCATATACAACGTATATTTCCCAATTACAATTACATTACAACATATGTTGTGGGCATCACAACATAAGTGTTACAATTGTATAATCTTAGTAAGAGAAGCAGTATGGAATCCCCGAACGTGATTAACGTGTGATATATATCATTTGTATACATGATAAGTTAGAGAAAAAAAAAATAACAACATTTGTGTGCGTCTCGTATTATGCTTAGTGTTTTGATGTTTTCATTGCCCTATAAGGTACTATATTTTTTATAGGCAATTGATAACTTGTTAAAAATAATGGGAAAGCGGAGGGACGGTAAACGGAATTTCTCTCCTGATAATGATTCTTGCGTCCCAGTACTCCAATATTGTTGACATAAACTTTAGGTTACGTAAAATATGACAGTTAAGACGCTGCAATGATTGTCATTGCGTGACCTTATGTCACATACAGCTATAATTATAGCGTCAATTCACATTTTATGATTGCATATATTCGCAATTCACGGGTTTCGATTTCGATTTCGATAATGTCTTGTTTGAAGCGTCAACCAGTGCTGTGCGTAATGAAACCATTGTATTGTCTATCGGACGCTGCGTCTTGTTGAAATTATTTTCATGGTTGCATCGAGTAAAGATTATAAATTATTGGCAGAAAAGACCTGTCAAAACCTTTCGAAGTACGTACTGGAAGCATTCTTATAATAATCACGTAAAACAATTGTCACTTCATGTGATTATATTGATTCTTCTTTAGTTCTTCTTCTTCATTTTCGTCTGATTATTGTAGTTCCCAAATCACTCGAAGTATGTTTAAGCGCACAATCATTATTCTCATTAAAGCTACAATTGCTCCACTGTGACAAAATTGCTCAGTATGTTTTCGTTATATTTAGCAGCCTGCGTTTGCGTACAATATCAGTATTACCTGATACATCAGTATGAAACACGTATTTGGTAGCATTTTTGATACGTGGTAAATATTTTATTTGTCTGGGAGACGAATTCTTTTACCATAAGTCATTTTATCCCAAAAATCATGAGTGGTCGAGTCGTCTCTCCGTAAGGTTTGGAACACCATAAGACACCGGGATTAACTCCCAGTCATTTGCATTGCACGTTCGCGAAACTTTTAACGGATAATTATCCGCAAGTGCTTCAGCTCATATTGGGAATGTTTAACGATTGTGTTATTGTTAAGGGAGTTATTGCACTTCGTTCAACATTACATTTAAAAACATTCTGTTCGCAACTCCTATAACATTTTTCCAAACACTAATATAATAATTATCCCCATGAGCTACAGCGCATATTGTCAAGGTTTTGCACTTACCCTATTTTTAAGGAGTTATGACTCTTTTTTGAAACTTACATTTAAAAGATTCAATGCGCAAGTCCTCCTATATTTGGACGGGCATTTCCCTAAAAGTTCTACATAATTATTAACTCCAAATGCTACATCACATATTGTCAAAGTTTCACAATTAGAGTAACTGTCCTTTGTTAAACATTAATTATACAAGGACCTTGTGCTTGCAGATTTTCTTGTGTGTTTTTTTTAATAAACATTCGATTGCAAATTCGTACTGTACCCTTTGG
>VMBQ01013427.1:0-16542 GCA_007657795.1 Dreissena rostriformis | reverse complement strand
TAGGCTCAACTTTTTTTCGTTAACTTTTTACGATTTTTTTCTTTAATAAGAATATGCAATGGCATGCAGTAGTATTCATTATTTCTTTATAAACATTTATTTTTATTTTTAAATGAAATGATAAAATTTAGTAAACATTATTGCAAACTTGAAAATTAAGTAAATATTATCGAATTTTGAAAAAACCCACTTAAAACTCAACCAGGAATACCAAAACATGTTTAAGGACGGTTACACAACATTAGAGTCGGTCGGGTTAGTGGTAGCAAACAACGTTCTTTATGACTTAATGTCATTCAGGTTTAGCTGTTTGTTTTTAGTGACTAAAATTAGTCTATATGTCTTTCCCAAAACCTTGTGACCTCCCTTTATTGCAAATACGTCATTTCCCAGAGTTCATAATCAACTTTTGTTGACTTTTTTCGGCGTAGCTGTCTTACTTAGGTTTTGAACGTAATTGACCTTTACCAAGAGTCGATAAATTGTTGGAGAAATTTCCCGCCAGTGGGCCCGAATGAATAACTGAAATTTTCGCATTTGTTAAAAATACCAAAACTTAGCTAAATTGAAAAAGTTCTGTCATGTCTTCAAAAAGTGTTTAATTATAATCTAAAAACTGGTTGACAATCATTGTGTGTAGTAAAGCATAAAGAATGTACGCCATTGGGAAATCACCATATTGCTGTAGATTTGTTCATACGAAACATATACACATTTTTGTTTCTGTAGCTTATACGAGTAAACGTGTCGGTATCGGCTTTGTCCATAGATAAAATGACGGTTATATTATCGAAATGTCAACATCGGAGCCTAATTAAGTTTGACTGTCAGTTCGCCAAAAAATATATTTAGGTTTTTAAAGAAACATATTAAATGTAAATTCAAAATATTCCTTTGCAAATCACTGAACCAATTGTGTATTATTATCTGGAGTGATCAACAGAGTGACACACAACCTTTTTTTTTTTAAATCTCCAAAGTTGTTTTCACAAATACCTATCTTCGTTGGCCGTTTACATTCTCGAAGAATGGTCTCCGATAAGATTGTTAACAACGTACTAATTTACTTGAGCCTCGCTCTGTGAAAAAGGGGCTTAATGCATTTGCGTAAAGTGTCGTCCCAGATAAGCCTGTGCAGTCCGCACAGGCTAATCAGGGACGACATTTTCCGTTTTTTTTTCGTTTAAAGGAACACTCTTCTTGACGAAAATAGAGTTAAGGCGGAAAGAGTCGTCCCTGATAAATCTGGTACGACACTTTACATACATGCATTAAGACCCTTTTTCACAGAGCGCGACTCACATTTATGCGTATAAGTGCGTCTAGGAATTGTGCATACAAAAATCCACGACATAAGTCATAGCTCTTTGATTTTATTGATGATCGTTTTCAACAACAAAAACAAGTAACATCAACGCCGTATATCTTTTATACAGAGATAATTCTTGTTCATAATAAGCCCGTGAGAATAGTCCGTTGGGCCTGTGAAGTTAAGGTCCAGTATAAGAAAACAGCTGGGACTTTCGGCCTCGGAAAACCGCGAGGACCGAATAAACTGGACCACGTTCTCTTAGTTCACACGCTGTCAGAACAGGCTACAAAACAGTAACATTTTGTAATAACACGTGAGCTTATTTAAAAGAGAATTACACAAACCTCAAACACACCGTAGTATAAACGATAAATCATAGTAAATAATGTGGGCAAGTGGTTGTTATGTAAAAATTCTCCAGTAGAGTCAGTAACATAGTGGCTATTTAAACAATAAATTGTCTAAAAAGAAACGATAATTTCAGTTTTGAACCAGTAGGTGTTAAATAATAAATAGTTGAGTACTTATGTCAATACGCTCCAATTACAAAAGTAGGATTTATGATTAACAACAACAATATTATTTATAATATAATACTTCTAATAATAGTCAACAACATCATCAATTAATAGTTAATAATTTATTACGTTTTTTTTTTTCAACATATGGCGATTTACTTTTTACAGTTTTTGTTTTGTTTTGATGTATGCAAAGTTTAAAAGCCGCATACATTTGAAGAACAGAACATAATGTTATTACACATAAACAATACAGTTTCTAGTGTTAATTAAACAAAATTAGAATACAAAAAACATGAATTTTGGATTTTGCAGAAATAGTATAATAAAGTAATGGATGAACTTCACAGCATGTTATGTAGTGTTAGTGTTATCGCTCATAAAAACTAGTAGATTGACCATTTATAGGGACATTAATTTCAAAGGAGGTCAGGCCAATTACAACTAGAACTTTGTCACAGGAGTGACGTATACCCCCATACGCTACATTGACACAGAATATTTCTTCACAAAATAAGAGAAGCTAATTTATGGTATTTTTCAAGAATTATTATGCCATTATCATTTACGGCCATTTTTGACCTTTGAAAGTGTAACCTTGACATTGGTGATATCGATGCAATTCTTTCGCATGACACACCGTCCAATGATGGCAAACAAATGTGCCAAATTATTTTGAAATATCTCCATGAACAACAGTGTTATGGCACGGACAAGCTCATTTATGGCCATGTTTGACTTTTGACCTCAAAGTAAGACCTTGACCTTTGAGATATCGACATCATTCTTTCGAGGGACAAACCGTCTAATGATGGCGAACAAATGTGCCAAATTATTTTGAAATCTCTGAATGAACAACAGAGTTATGGCTGGACAAGGTCATTTATGGCCATTTTTGACCTTTGACCTCAAAGTGTGACCTTAACCTTTGAGATATCAGTGTATTTTTTCGCGCGACACACTGTCCAATGATGGCGAACAAATTTACCAAATGATTTTGAAATATCACATTGAACGACAGAGAAATGGCCCGGACAAGCTCATTGATGGCCATTTTTTACCTTTGACCTCAAAGTGTGACCTTGACCTTGGAGATATCGACATTATTCTTTCGCACGACACACCATCTAATGATGGTGAACAAATATGCCAAATGATTTTGAAATCTCACATTGAACGACATAGATACAGCCCGGACAAGCTCATTTATGGCCATTTTTGACCTTTGACCTCAAAGTGTGACCTTGACCTTGGAGATATCGACGTAATTCTTTCGCGCGACACACCGTCCAATGATGGTGAAGAAATGTGACAAATGATTTTGAAATCCCTCAATGAACGACATAGTTAGGGCCCGGACAAGCTAATTTTCAGGACAGACAGACCGACCGATAAAGTGACTCCTATATAGCCCCCATTACCAATGGTAATGGGGGTATAATTAACCAATTCTTTTATGATAATAACATGAATCGATATTTTATTGTTTAGATAAAGACATCTATCAGGCTTGATAATTTTCGCTCGGAAACAAATGTACATGTAGTTTGATACTGTAGACAATTGCTATGTAAGCAAAATTGAATGAAATTGGGTTCCTAGATATGACTGATAAGTTGAATTCGGTCGCTACATATGACTGTAAAACGGAATTGGTCACTCGATATTACCGTAAAATAGAATTTGATCCCTCGCTATGACTGGAAAATTGAATAAAGTCACTAGATATAACTGTGGAACGGAATGAAATTGGGTGCCTTAATATGTCTGATAAATTGAATAAGGTCACTAGATATTACTGAAAAATGGCATAAGTCACTCAATATGGCCGTTAAATAGAATTTGATCCCTAGATATGACTGGACAATGGAATAAGGTCACTAGATATAACTGTGAAATGGAATTGGTCACTCGATATGACCGTAAAATAGAATTGGATCCCTATATATAACCGTGAAATGGAATGGTGCCATTGGATATGGTCGGTAAATGGAATAAGGTCACCTCGTGTGTCTTTTAGACGGAGTTACGATAGATATGACGACAAGACTATTCGTGTGACTTTATGGGAAATAGAAATCGGCCATTATCTATTGGGTTTACAGATACAACGGAGAAGGAAATCTTGCGACGAGCATTGCATCAAAGAGCGGAAATTTTAGTGTTTGCATCAATCGGCAGTAGAGGTTTCCAGAAGCCTCACTTGTACATATCGAGTTTAACATATACGTCATTGTTACAGACAGAACAATTTGCCATGGGTGTGTGGGATAAAACGAACGTCGGATATTTCAAATATTTTGGTAGAGATAACGGCTGTTTGTAGACAACAGTGTTATCGCGAGGGAATCTCCGACATTGTTTTCTCACCGTAGTTCACTGATTGCTGAACAACACGAACAACAGTCGTATCAAGCGTAACCTGATAAATTGAAGATAAACAATGTCTTAACATTGTGCTAGATAAGCTTTAACACGAATTTGAGCCGCGTTCTGGGAAAACCGGGCTTAATGCATGTGCTTAAAGTGACGTCCCAGATCAGCGTGTGCGGCCCGCACAGGATAATCAGGGTCGACACTTTCCGCCTAGACTGGACTTTCGTTTAGAAGAGACTTCCTTTAATCTTATAATTCCATACAAGCGGAAAGTGTCGTCCCTGATTAGCCTGTGCGGACTGCAAAGGCTAATCTGGGGCGATACTTTAAGCACATGCATTAAGCCCCGTATTCCAAGTGCACGGCCCTTACATATTGCGTATACTAGCATTTTATTAAAAATGACATCTTGGCATTTTTACAAATCATATAGAAGTACAGAGGCGTTATAAAGGCCCTTATCGTGGGAAATTGGAAAGTACAAAGCTGTATACATATCTATCTGAAAACATACTTTTCTTTATATTGGCCTTGATATATATATATACTTTATGCTTTGTTTATTGTACTTGTCTTGATCTATTGTACAATGTTTAGATTCGTAAGCACTTGAACATTAAATATTAGATGTATAACGAAAACCTCAACAGACGGAAAACTCGTAGAGGTTTTTCCATTAATAAATTAAATAACTCTCTCTATAGTTCGGAACTGTAATGAATCCATAATGTCCGATTGAGGGGACTGTTTAGCTGTTTTTTTTTTTTAATTGACAACTGATTTAAATACCATATCTATAAATAATAAATATCGATTGAATTTCTATAAAGCTTACAACCTATATACCAAACATTAAGAACAACTGAAATAGTAAATATATGCACACACTTATATCCAGTGGGATTTAAAATTTAAGGCTTATTATGGAAGTGAAAATAATACTGCCTGGTTAAGTAAGTGTATTAGCTTTGCTTTCGCTTCTTTAACATTTACCTCGGTTACTGATAGCTACTGTTGCTGTTGTTGGTTATTTTAGGTTAATCAGCGTTCATTAATCGCGAAATTCGACAAGAAAATATCTTCCAAGGCTAACTTCAATGTGAGCCTCGCTCAGGGACAACGAGGCTCAATGCATGTGCGTAAAGTGTCGTCCCAGATTAGACTGTGCAGTCCGTACAGGCTAATCAGGGAAGACACTTTGTACCTTAACTGGATTTTCAATTAAGAGAGACTCCCTTTAAACAAAAAATACCATACAGCGGAACATGTCATCCTGATTGGCATGTGCAAACTTCACAGGCTAATATGGGACGACATTTAACGCACATGCATTAAGCCCCGTTTTCCAAAGGCGAGGATCATATTATAAACTATAAATCTCTCTCCGCCCTACAATGCGTGTTTCTTTCGTTCTCCAATTTCTCACGAAGATGTTTTTTTTATTCTGTGACCAAACCGCAATCCGATTGCTATCGTTTAATCTTAAACTAATTATTTAAACTTTAATACTCTAAAGTGTTACCTAAATTTGACACTTAGCGGTTGAACTTTCGAGTGGTCGACAATCCCGCTATTTTCATTTTCCTCGAGAAGTTATCGTTTGCCGCGTCGGCAATTTTTAGTTTCACACGACTTCGGCGCTAATTCATAGTAAGGGTCAGCTGGTCAGTTTTGCCATGTGAGATTTACGCTTAATTTCCTGGTGTGTGATTTAATGTGCGTTGAGTGTTTTCCTTTGACGATTTATATCATAATTGTAAGCAGAATGAAACAGATACGATGAGTTTAGTAAAGAGGTTAAGAATTTGCCACTTAATACGTTAAACAATCTTATAAATATCACGTCTTTGAAGCAACATTTTATTTTGAAATGTTTCAATTATTGTGTCGGAATGAACCACTTCGCATTTCAAAGTGCGTTTAATACGTTGAGCGTTTCACACAGTTTATACAGAACAAAACGTAACCCGTGCTTTTTATGCTGATCTGTTTTGAGTGGAAGTGTTTAACCGGTAATTTTTAACTAACGATTAGATTGTTTGATTATTATTTTAGCTTTTCATACTTACTTATGACTATACACTTCGCCACATCCCCGGAACAATAAACAACAACAAAACAACTACAACAAAAAATAACACCAACAACAAAACGCACACACATTCTACGTACAATTGCCATAACAAATTCGGTTTAGTTTAAACATATTTATTTCTTTTGTCAAGTACAATATATCAAAATACACAATACAAAAGAAAGAAAGTGATTGAAACAGAAGAAATAATTCTTATAGAGTTTCTCTCCTTGGGATTATATTTACACATAATTCGGTTAAAATTCAGTGATTGGAAATGTAAACTTTGTGAAAATACTAGTAATAGCATTTGCAAAAAAAATCATTAACATTTTCATTTGACAATTATATCTTTGTTCCATTGAAATGATTTGTTATTATGCATCTGTTTGTTTTCCTATGCCATATGCTACTGTATCTCTTTAAATAATTCATTAATGACATAAATTTCACAAATGAATTTCAAATTGACCTTTGTTTTAATTATAAAGAATAATTAGAAACTCAGGTCATATCAAACGCAGCATCCGGACATTTGATCACCTGGTCGATTAGCAACGTTTGAACAGCTTGCCTCCGGGTTAAAGAGACGCTGTTATTTTACTGCACAAACGTGGGAATGATTGAGAGGTAAGCTTTAAAGCGTTTCCGGTAATTGATAAATTTTTAAATGCTTGGTTTGTGAGTAGTTCATTCATAGATTCTTAAAGTGTACCGAATAACTTAACCGACCTAAACTAACACGAATTTAATTTGACTGATGGGGATTATTACCGGTTGTTTCTTGTTCCGTGCCGGAATTGCAAGTAATACCTAGATTTGCAGATGATCCCCGAATCGCGGAAATAATCTGATAACTTAACAATCCACTGAAAGGTCATTGGCCCCAACTTAAAACATAGTAGAAAAGAAGCATTTACAGCTATAAACTAACGATGTCAGTTGCTGTTTTATGGAAAAAAGGCAGTATATATAGAACATTCCGAAATATCGATATCGTCCCTTAAATATTATTTTAACTATTATTGTTTTTCTACTAGACGTGTCTTAAAAGTGGAAATATTCATGATTTCTGAACATGCATATCTTTATTGGAAAATACCGTCGATAGGCTTTTCAAATAAGTTTTCCTGAACTCATGTAACATGTTTATATATACTTTTCTATATAAATTAATATAACAGTATATTTTAATTTATATAAAAGATCTTAAATCGCACAAATAAAAAACTATATTTTTAAGCAGTAGTAGCTCAAATTTGAGAATTAGTAATTAGCTTATGATGTTTCTTATATGTTGCTTTTTTCAATGATTACGTGTTCGATCCACGGCCGGGCCAAGTTACTTGTGTGGGTATTGGTTATGACATTCGCCCCATACCTCTGATTCAAGTAGAACAGTTGTCAGTAAACTGACACAAGTATATACATTCACTTAGTACGGTAAACCAGCTATCCCCGGGAAAGTGTGCCTTAGTCAACTGACCGTCGCGATATGACTGAAATACTGTTGAAAACGGCGAAATTTCCACTAAAACAAAACATTTGTTTACGTGTACCACGTGAGTTTTTCATTTTTTTTACGCGCGTGTATATATGTTATATATATATCAAAATAACACGCATATATAGCCCTGGTTCCATTTATGACGACTTCACAGACCACACATTCCATCTGATATAATCTTGGATGTTTTTAGCTTCATGTTTAAATTGTTTGACCAGCCGTCACTTATGCTACTATTCGACACACTTCGACAAATTCCGGTGGTACAAAAAACAGTTGTCGACTATGACGGAAATTGACGATCTTTTATGGGTTTCGTATTTTCCAGGTTTTTGGTATAAATTGTCTACTGATGTGATTTACTCGTTAACGTTTTTGGGCATCTAAATGTTCTACCTATTTGGAAAATTTTCTCTGCTTCAACTGGTTCATAAAAGCGAAATCTATTCATGCATTACTAATTTTGAACCAAATTAAGATCATTATAGTATTATCGACTTTCTTTTCATACACAACGTTTCCTAATTTTTGCAATCAATCGCCGTTATAACATCCTTTAAAAACATTTTACGCGTGCCTGCATTTAATTTAATTAGCCAGTTTCCAGTTACATGTTTATTTTACTACTTAATTTTACTTATTATACATTATGCTACTAATTTCGACAATTATCTGTTGTAATATTCGCGCAAATAATGTATTAGAACGCCTTGACGACACAATTGGCCGTAGTGAATTATTACAAGTTCAATTCTGGGGTCATTTTACTTAAACTTGAATCTTCAAACTAGTTGAAGTAGGGAACAAAAAAGTCAGTAGACTTTACGAAATGTTTGCTATTTGCGGTGATAGGGGCGGCTTTTGTAACAGCCTTAAAGGTGGAAAAAGTATTTAAGGATGTATATTGCCTCTCCATGGAAAATAAAAACACACGAAAATCTCTAAACCTTGATTACAAAACTATTTTCCATTATTTTATTATATCGACTATGTAGTACATGTAATTAATCATATTCAAATGGGTATTACTGAACTGTGAAATGATTCACCTGACGTACAACATATTCATATTTTATTGGCATATGCACTATTAATCTTTATATTTCTAATAAATAAATCCAAGGCTGCGTTTCATCGCGAGCAATTCAATGTTAAGAAATCGGGGGTGTGCATCACTTTGTACAGAAATCACACCACGAAAATGTTCAATGCTATCGCTTACTTGGGCGTATCATGTTATTTCGTTATTACAACTATGTGTTATCTGGTACATGTTTCACGCGCACTGATTTGTATATGATGCCTACTTCTATTCGTTACATGACATTGATATATGTTAAGTTTATATGATAATAAAATATAAAATTGATGATGTGTATGCTTGGTCTTAGCGCCTTTTATATATGGCGGATATAGATGAATGTGCACGATAGTCCAAAACTCATCGTCAGCTGTTAGAGATACAATTTAACCTTTCATACGAGAAATAATTCTCAATGTGGCAAAATCGTAAATACACGTAAATTCGTGGATTTCAAAATTTCAATATTTTGAAAAAAAAAATCATTTTTATTTTTGGTATTTTCAAAAATACCAGTTGAAGTATTGATTAATAAATACAATACAAGTCTTTATTAGGACTGCAAGTTTTTTTTACATGGACAAAACGTCCATGTAACATAAACTTAAGCATAAAGGTCGTCTTGGCGTAGTGGATATGGTGTCCGCCTAGCGACCGGAAGGTCACGGGTTCGATCCCCACTGTGGGAGCGTTCTTTTGATCTCCCCCATAGACACCAAGTACTGGTTCGAGTTCCAGGAAACGGACTCGAGAGCGTTTCAAATAAGCCTTAGGCTTTCGGTGCAATCGAGCTAAAATAAATAGGTTTAAACTAAACTAACATAAACTAACAGTCTTTATAAAGACATGTAATATTGTATTTATCATGTAAAATAAACTTACAGTCCTGACAAAGACATGCATAGTCTCGGACAGAACTTTTATTCCAAGGCCCCTTTATTTGAAGCGTTAAAAAATAAACATGTTGAAACGTGTACTAATAGTGCCACTGCACAATATCCAACTTGATAGACCACAACATTTATTAAAAAACCATATGAGCCTCGCTCTGGGAAAACCGGGCTTAATGCATGTGCGTAAAGTGTCATCCCAGATAAGGCTGTGCAGTCCTCACATGCTAATAAGGGGCAACACTTTCCGCGTTAATACATTTTTTCGTTTAAAGAAAGTCTCTTCTACACGAAAATCCAGTTTATGTGAAAAGTGTCGTAACTGATTAGCCTGTGCTGACTGCATGGGCTAATCTGGGACGACACTTTACGCACACGCATTAAGCCCCGTTTTACCAGAGCGCGAAGAAATTGGGCCTTATGTCATATGCGGTCTTATGCGGCCAGCGAAGCTCCACACCTGCGTGCGCAATCGCTTCGCTTTTCGCTGTTCAGTCACGTAGGGTTCCGTGGTCTCAGATAAGCCCCTAACCAGACTGCGCGGATGAAGCTTATATGGCCGCATATAGCATAAGACCCGTTTTCGCATGACGCGGATCTTATCCTGCAATCTTAAATACGTTCCAACATTGAGCCTATTTATAAAGCAACTATGTCTGTTTATCTTGGTTTAAAAAATGCACCGTCTCTCTTTTTAAAACTGAAGGTTAATGCACATATCATTTATCTTGTAGTTTAATATAATGAGGTCTTATAAAAAACTTAATCTCATCACGATATTTACATAAAAACGCATCAAAAAGTCCGTTTACCACGATTCCTAACTAAGCTTTACAATAAATGCACTTACAACAAGAAGGCGAGAGAATTTAAAAACTTAAATTAACTTTAATAATATCGCGTTGGCGTTTAATAGCAAGTATCTTGTAATAGTAAACTTTAAAGAAATTTGATGTATTTACTAGATTTTTTGTTGTTAATTTATACGGGCTTTTAAGCTTCCATTCTTTAATGCCGCGTAATACCGGCACCATTTTACGAACTCGTTTTTTTTAGAGAGAAATAATAGTCGAATAAAAACTATAATTATATCGTTGATCAAACCAACCGCCTTTGGTTGTAAAGGTCTGTTACGTCAACCACTAGGTCTTATAAGGCAAAATATAATAGAGAATATTAACTGTATATAATTACATAAACATTATATTAAAATATAACGTGTGTTCTGGAAGAAAAAAACGTTTCAAACAACAAACGGAAAATTCTCTGGCATGATTGCCAATTAAAATCCCAAAATCAAAAATCGTCAAAAGAACTCGCACTTTTGGTCAAAAGAAACATGGTTTCTCAACCGCCTTTAGTTACAGATATCCGAACAGCCTTTTCAAATCTGTATAATATAACTGTATACTTATTTCAAAGAATAATGTATGTATACCAATAATTTATGCGCGAAATTTTAGATCGTAAACAGAATTGAGTCGGATTTCTTATTCAGGGATTTGATCGAAAGACCTCCGAACTGAAAGACGCGCATGCAAACCACTCGATCAGGAAGTAAACTACACGTTAATATTTACACGTGGATATACAATACTTACTTACTTACATATGTTTACATTGAAAAGAAAACTGTTAAAAAAGCAGATCTTTCAGTTTCAAATATTTTATTAGAAAAACAAATGCATGCAAGTTGAAAAGTTGCAATATCTGACGCTTCACGTTTTAATTATCATGCGAAGGAATTAAATCGTATCGTTACTTATGAGACGTTGTTGAAACGTTCCAGGCATTTACCATTGAAACTTGACACCTGGAATACTGGACTCCCCCCCCTCCCCCCACCAACCCCCACCCTCCCCGCACCCGATGAAAATGAAGCAAATATGAGTCGTGTTCTGAGAAAACTGTGCATAATGCATGTGCGTAAAGTGTCGTTCCAGATTAGCCTGTGCAGTCCGCACAGGCTAATCAGGGACGACACTTTCCGCTTTCATGACAGTTTTCGTTTAAATGAAGTCTCTTCTTAGCAAAAATCCATCTCAGGCGGAAAGTGTCGTCCCTGATTAGCCTGTGCGGACTGCACAGGCTAATCTGGGACGACACTTTACGCACATGCATTATTCCCAGTTTTCTCAGAACGCGACACAAATAAAAAAGCTGAGTCATCTAAAACATCAATGCACCCGGTCACATTATAGATCACCATCTACTAAAATCTTATAATCCAATGTTTAAATCAACGATTCCACTTTCATCTCGCAACTCATGCAATCACTCCACCCGTCCCACTGCTCCCCCTCCCCGAGGCAGACGCTGCGTCGCACCAAACGACAACTGCAGGCCCCCTAAGCGGATGACCCAGTTTCCGTTCTCTCCCCGCATACGCACAGCTCCGCAGAGGAAACTGGGTCACTGGAATACTGCTCGCTAGATAGCGGGGTTGCTGCTATGTATATTTTCTTTTATTTTTTTCTTTTTTTTTTTTTCGGAGTGCGGCGTTGGGTCTTTTTGCGAGTTAACAGAGCTGTTAGGAAACTCATTCATTTAGCCGCGTTCTGGGAAAAATGGGCTTAATGCGTGTGCGTAAAGTGTCATCTTATATAAGCAGATTTGCGGCTACAAAGGCTAATCAGAAACATCACTTTTCGCTTTTATGGCATTTTTTGTTTTAAGGAGGTCTCTTCTAAATGAACATCCAGTTTAGACGGAAAGTGTTGTTTCTTATTAGCCTGTGTGAACTGCACAGGCTTATCTGGGACGACACTTTACGCACAAGCATTAAGCCCAGTTTTACCAGAGCGAGACTCATTAAAACCCATTGACAATCTTCGCTGAAAATGATATTTGGCCGAATGATTATGACCATATAAGCTTAATATCGTCTAAGCCTTTTACCATCCCTGTCACTGTCCCTTCCTACAAAAACAATAAGAATGGTACATATTACGACATCTGTCCATTGAGGATAACATTAATTATATGAGCTACGCCGTTAAAACGTTAGACTGATGAATAAGATGTCATAAAGACAGAAAGAGACTTTATTTTTCAGACAGACAGACAGACAGACAGACAGACAGACAGACAGACAGACAGACAGACAGACAGACAGACAGACAGACAGACAGACAGACATACAGACAGACATATAGTACAGGTATATATACAGTCTAACCTGTCAATAAAGACCACTCAAGGGATTTGGTCGTTGTGGTCTTTGTTTACAGGTGGTCTTTATTCACAGGGTCGATTGAAATGAATTGAAAGGATTGGGAGGAAATCGTTGTGGTCTTTATGGGAAGGTGGTCTCTATTAAAAGGTGGTCTCTGGGACAGGTTTGACTGTATATACATAATATTACTATTTAAAAGGACGAGAGCAAACGTGTCCGCCACACCATCCAATAAGCATACCAAATACCAAAGATCTATCAATACAATTATAATGTTAGTTATAAGATCTCGAGTAATTTATGTATTATGTTTATTCTTATTACAGGGAGGATCTAATTATGTCAGGCTGTGCGTTGTTNGGGGTTAAAAAGCCGAAGATAATACTGTAGAAAACTAATTTCATGTATAAAATATAATGTCGAATAAGTTTGAACTTAAGTTTGAAATCAAATGGCGTATATAATTCACATTCATTTTATTTACACTATTAAGGCCTTTAATTTCTCTCATGAATTGTCACATACGAAGATATTAAGATGCAAACATGCAAGCGAATGTTGCACATTGAACTAAACTCAATTTATCTCGATTTGTGTTTTGATCGGTTGTATATGTTTAACTTTCTTAAACTTCCTGTCAAATTCGGCGAATTTAGTCGCTGCACCAGGGGTCCCTTGAACAAGTACAAATTAGAAACCGTTGATAGATATTGTTAAGGGGTAACGATCACAGTTAACATGGATTGGCTTTTTTAAATACTATTGAGACTCAAATTATCGACATCTGTCGATGCCTGATCGGTTATTTTGAACACCTGACATCCCATCAAACTCTCTGCCACGCGCTCGAAATAACGACAAGAGGACAGCGTACATAGGGCGCGTGACACGCAGACGACATTTTGTCAATGGGCGCTAAATTCAAATTTCACATTAGACACCACAATCGAAATGTCGCTTCAAGTTATATTGAAAGCTATAAATTTTGCGCGAAATCTGAGACTGTTTATTTTTCGTGTGAGAAAGTGAAATGACGTCTGCTGCCCGGCTCCCACGCTGAAAATGTCGTCTGGTGGGAACACGTTTCTCACGGTTACCATTTGGCATTTAATTCTTGGATATCATTTTATCGATACGGGTGCGTGTCGACCCTTGTGAAGAATTCTTTATCGGTTGAAACTTTAAGGATCGCGGCATGCCGGAAAATGGCATGAGTTTGGCATCCGTTAGAAAGATGGACAATAATATCCACTGAGAAAAATGTTTTTTTTTTAGTTTTATTTAGATATCAATGTTATATTTCGACACGCAAAAAAACCACAAGAACAACAGAAAATCTAAATTTCAACTAACATAGCCTATACAAGGGTAGGCTCAACTTGTTTTCGTTAATTTTTTTACGATTCCCTTCTTTAAAAAGAATGTGCAATGACATGCAGAATTATTCCTCATTTCTTTATAAACATGTATTTATTTTTAAATGAAAAGTAAATTTAGCGAATATTATCAAATGTAGTAAACATTACTGCAAACTTGATAGTAGTAATTTAGTAAATATTATCGAATTTTGAAAACACAACCACCTTAAACTCAACCAGGAATTTGATTCAGTTTTAGCTGTGGTCGGGTTAGTGATAACAAACAACGTTTTTCTATGCGTAAATTTCATTCAGTTTTAGCTGTGGTCGGGTTAGTGATACCAAACAACGTTTTTCTATGCGTAGTTTTTATTCAGTTTTAGCTGTGGTCGGGTGAGTGATAACAAACAACGTTTTTCTATGCGTAAATTCATTCAGATTTAGCTGTGGTCGGGTTAGTGATAACAAACAACGTTTTGTATGTGTAAATTTCATTCAGATTTAGTTGTTTGTTTTAAGGGACTAATATTAGTCTATATGCCTTTCTAAAAACCTCCCTTTATTGCAAATACGTCATTTCCCGGAGTTCATAATCAACTTTCGTTGACCTTTTTTTGGCGTAGCTGCCTTTCCCAGGTTTTAACATAATTGACTTTTACCAAGAGCTTATACAATTTTGGAGAAATTTCCCACCAGTAGGCTCGAATGAATAACTGGAATTTTCACATTAAATTTTGTTAAAAATACCAAAACTTAGCAAACTAGAAAACGTTATGTCATGTCTTCAAAAAGTGTAAATTATAATCTAAAAACTGGTTGACAATCATTGTGTGTAGTTAAGCATAAAGAATGTACGCCATTGGGAAATCTCCACATTTCTGTAGATTTGTTCATACGAAACGTAGACACATGTTTGTTTCTGTAACTTATACGAGTTAACGTGTCGGTATCGGTTTGTCAATAGAAAAAAACTTACGGTAATATTTTCGAAATGTCAACACATTTTGTTTTTTAAATTTCCAAAGT
This sequence comes from Dreissena rostriformis, assembly GCA_007657795.1. Taxonomy (NCBI): domain Eukaryota; kingdom Metazoa; phylum Mollusca; class Bivalvia; order Myida; family Dreissenidae; genus Dreissena; species Dreissena rostriformis. Next base: position 1,225 of record VMBQ01013427.1, on the reverse strand, counting down.
TGTTTTCTTAAATACTTATCTTTGTTTGCCGTTTCCATTCTCGAAGAATGGTCTCCGATAATATTGTAAACTAAGTTGTTAATAATTTACATGCATGTGGATTAGTGCGGCTAGGAATTGTGCATACAAATATCCACGACCTTAGTCATAACTCTTTGATTTTATTGATGGTCGTTTTCAACAAACAAAAAACAAGTAACATCAATGCCGTATATCTTTTATAAAGATATGAACCGCGGTCTGTGAAAAGAGGGTTTAATGTCCACACAGGCTAATCAGGAAAGACAATTTACGCTTTTATTGTATTTTCCGTTTAAAAGAGGACTATTCTTGACGAAAATCCAGTTTAAGCGGAAAGTGTCATCCCTAATTAGCCTGTATGGACTGCACAGGCTAATCTGGATGACACGTTACGCACATGCATTAAACCCCGTTTTCTCAGAGCGCGACTCACATGTTTATACATGCGTATTAGTGCGGCTAGGCATTGTGCATACACAATTAATATCCACGACCTTAGACATAACTCTTTGATTTTATTGATGGTCGTTTTCAACAAACAAAAAACACACAAGTAAAATCAATGCCGTATATCTTTTTTTTACAGAGATATTTCTTGTAAATAATCAGCCTGTGAGAAAAGCCCGTTGGGCCTGGGAAGCTAGGTCCAGTATAAGATAACAGAAAGAAATCGGCCTGGGAAAACCGAGAGGACCGAACAAACTGGACCAAGTATTTTTAGTTCACACGCTGTCAGAACAGAAAAGAACAGTACTTTATTCGTTTTCACAGGTTACAAAACAATAACATTTTGTTATAACATGTGATGTTATTTATAAGAGAACTACAAAAACCTCAAACAAACAGTAGTATAAACGATAAATCATGGTAAATCATGTGGGAAAGTGGTTGTTATGTGAACATTCTCCAGTAGAGAGTCAGTAACATAGTGGTTATATAAACAATAAATTGTCTAGAAAGAAACGATTATTTTAGTTTTGAACCAGTAGGTGTTAAATAATTAATAGTTAAGTACTTGTGTGAATACGCTCCAATTACAAAAGTAGGATTAATGATTTACAACAACAACATTACTTGTAATAAAACATGGCATACAATAGTTACAACAACAACAACAACAACAACAATTAATAGTTAACAACTATTTAATAGTTAAGTACTTATGTGAATACGCTCCAATTACACAAGTAGGATTAATGATTTA
>VMBQ01013425.1:0-10213 GCA_007657795.1 Dreissena rostriformis | reverse complement strand
AGAGAATGTATAAGAATCTTAGTATAAGAAAGGTCTTAATCAAGGTTTCCAAACATAATAAAAATAACAATACCGCTACAAGCCTCTGAAGGCTGAAAATATAACAACATTAAAGAAGTGTACGGGGATACAAGTTACTGCATCCACGCAGCACACATCAAACTGTTGTGGAATTTAATATGAAGAAGTGAAACTCCAGAAGCTGCAGCAGTATTGCAGTTTTATCATACACACCTCTGTGGTCCTTTATTTATGGCAAGGAACCAATTGCCAAAACGGTACAGTACGGCACAAAACGAAACAACATATACACATAGTAGAATAAAGCTGGGGTCACCGCCTTGGAACGGTCAATGCTAAGCATTGGGGGTTTAAACCAGTTAATGAGCGCTCAACCTCACACTTGAATTAATTTAACAAAAATTATATATTTAACTAGCTTCACAGTGCAAACAGAGCTAAAGTGAGCGCTATGTTTATTACATTGTTAATGTTATAATTTAAATTGCAATAACATGGGTCACTCCATGCTTAAAAACGAGTGTGATCATACTATATAATTGTCCGGCGTTCGGCATCTTGTGTCGTTCTTGTCATTTTTACTCAAATCTTTATGCAACTTGGTGATAACGTGAAATAAAGCTTGACCAAGTTTGAATGAGGGTCTAGCGGGATTGACAACAATGTCACTAATACACATTTAAACAAAACCTTGTTACCGCCAACAATTTGGCTTGTTAGCACTCACAAGACCGGAGTTTGGCTGAATTTTGATAAAACTTCATCCAAAGGTTTTTTTAGCAAATATTATGTGTAGGCAGAAAGTACGTAATCGGGTTAACACTTAAAAAAACCTTGTCACAGCCACATATGTCACATTCTTGACTCAATATTGATGAAGCTTTGTCATAATTCAACTTGACAGTATCAATATGAAAAAGTGAAACTCCAGAAGCTGCAGCAGTATTCAATGCCTTGTTCGAATCTTGGTAAAGTGAGGTAAAACAAAACTATGGTACCGGATCATGGCTTGGAAAAACATGGCTACCAGACTTCCACGATAAAAGCTCATGCATGACTCAAAAAAACTCTGTAAGAATGTTTACCCTCTACAAAAACGGGACTCTGATTTAAGCTGAATAAGTTTGACCAAGCTCATGTTACGCATTCAACTATTAGATAAACCTTATAAACACTCTGAATGTATAATGAAAAGCCGATTTGTTTTGAAACTGAATGAGGTGAACAAATCAAGGCCAATTGGTTCAGGGAAAGTTAAGAAAATAGGTTGCAAGGTCAAATCCTCCATAATTATGGTGGCCGGATAACTAAGTTGAGCGCTTAGGGGTCCTCGTTTTCGTATTGCATTTTTTTGCCAGTCAAACCCTCGTGCATCATTCTGCTGATTGTAAGCAACCCATGCTTTAATTCATATCTAAACTCCACACCCGTTTTTTTATTTATCGCTTATAACACATCTATAAAAACTATGTCTTGTATTAACAAATACACGATTGTATTAACATTTATATCACCCGCACAATTATTTGAGATGTTTGTTATTTGCCGAAAAGGTCATTTAAGCATGAAGAGCATTAATCGCGCTTATATATAATACATGATTGTATTACCGCAAAATGCAGGCGTACATGAATCAGCAGCGTGATTATCATGTGTGGCATCTGTTGGTGTTATTCATAAAAGCGATTTCCACTAGATTGAACTAATGTACATTCGAAAATAACGTTCGCTTATCTGAAATAAGCCGTATTATTGGAAATTGCAAATTAGAGCAGATAATACCTTTGCTTCAAAGTGATTTTTTCCAGGGAAAAGATCTTTAATCTTGATAAATCCCGCCGCATATTTTTGATTGTACATACACTATATGATAATATGTCAATTAAACCCTTTCAGTTATTTTTTTTATTTCTTATAAATTGTCCACATCTCATTTTTGCACTTTGTCTACGCGAACTTAACTCTAAGCCGAAAGAAAACAAAGAAAGTTATCGATAATATCCACATGTATATCATGTTTGCTGCAGTGGACACTTTGACTGTTTTGTCACGTTGTGTAAATATGCATTAAACATGTACATTCTAATGTTGCCGGACTGTCTCATTGTGGGTTCTATTGTGGAAGAAATATTCGTCTTGGCTGTAATATGTATTTATTAATGATAGTATATATAATTAATATATCAAAGATATAGACTCTGCGAAAGTGAAGCATCGAATCTATAAATATAGCAATAATATTAATAATACACAAATACAAGTATCGCATGATCCAACGGTGATAATTAACAAAACAAGAAATACAAAATACAATTAAGCAAGGAACCATGAAAATACTAAAACATAGTTACCTGTACTACATATGTATTATTGATAGTACAAATCATTAATATATCAAAGATATAGACTCTTTGAAAGTTAAGCATCGAATGACTATAGCAATCATTCGATGCTCGAGATCGACATTGAACATGTAAGTGCACGGGAAAAGGGAGGAGTGATCTGAGTATAAGTCAAATTATAAACGTGCAACTGTATAGATAAGATGAACTGAACTTATTTAACATAGATACCTTAACGACTTAATCGAATAAACAACTAATCAGCAATTACAGTAAGTATTAACATAACTTCCGTTATAATCCCATTGAAAAGACGTTATTTACATGTTAAAATTACTATATATTTAGAAATTGGTTCAACAATTTAACAACACATCACCATATAAATAAGTATTGTATAATAAATACGATCTGTACGATCTGTAACATATATCCGTCCTCTTGTCACGTGATATGGCGTTGAGTAGACGTGTTTTACATCAGAGAGAGTATTTTTGATAAAATTAAAATTTAAAAAGTGTTTAGTGCTTGGATTTATATCGGAAATAGTGGGAAAGTTATATGTGACTAGTTATTTAGTTTATTTCAACTAAAAATGATGATTATACATACAAAGGAAGAGAAAAGACAGAAATAGTAGTGGGACCTCGAGCGGGAATGTAAACAAAGCTACCAAGCCAAGAGGCCCGTCTGAAGAAATTGAAGCTCATATTTCGGTTGGTGAGATTTTAAGTAAAGCTTGTGCTGTGTAATTTCCGGATTCGAACTTTGCAGATGATAACACGTTTGATTTGACACCAGGGAATAACTGTAACTCTAAACAAAGCAGTTGCTCCAATATGGCAGACGGAGGCCGCGAGCCGACTAACAAAGATCTAATGGATTGTATGAACGCATTAGGCGTTAGAATAGGAGCCATGGAACGTAAGCTCGGTGTTCTTGAAAACCTGGAGATAAAAGTTATGGACTTTGACAAAGAGCTCAAGAAAATTTGGTTAGCGTTGGACGACCGTGTAAAACGCACCGACGCGCGAGTTTTGTCGCTAGAAGAGAGAGCGGAGTACGCAGACGTCGGGGCGGCGCAGATGGCCGAGAAGGTGGCTATGCTGGAGAAACAGCGGGAGGTGCTGCGGGACGACGTTGCGTACCTGAAGTCGCAATCCATGCGGAACAACTTAGTGTTCACCAATTTCCAAGAGGACAACTCCACCGGCAACGAGACGGCGGAAGTTACGGAAACAAAGTTACGTAATCATTTACAAGAGTAGCTAAAAATTGCAAAGGACATTGCAGACACGATCCGCCTTGAGCGCGTTCATCGCTCACCGGGACAGCCAGTTTCCGGTAAGATACGCAACATCGTTGCCAAGTTTACATATTTTAAGGACCGGGAGATGGTACGCAGAGAATGGAAACACCTGTCAGGAACCGGATGCCAAATGTTCGAACAGTTCCCACCGGAAGTGGTTGAAAAACGCCAAAAATTGGTGCCGAAAATGAAGGACGCCAAAAAAGAGGGAAAACGATCTTGGATCGTGGATGATACCCTGTACGTGGACGGCAAGCCAGTGAAACAGTAGGAACGAACTTTCTATCCTTTCGTGGAACATTCATGGCCTTACCAGAGACAAAAAGGAAAGTCCTGATATTGTAAATATTTTAAAAGAGTCTGATATTTGTTTTCTTTACGAATCATGGTGTGATTCTAACAGTAATATAAATTTAAACGGATACATTTCACATAATTTTTACCGTAAATTGCAGCATAGAAGAGCCCGTAGAAACAGTGGAGGAATTTTTTTATATTGTAAAGAGCAATTAAAAGATGGAATACAAATAATTAAAAATCATTTTGATACAATTATTTGGCTTAAACTTGACCATTTATTGTTTAATACCCAGAACGATATCTATGTATGTGGAGCCTATATCTGAGGAGAAGATTCACCTATGTACAACAGTATTAATGTCGATTTATTTGATATTTTAGAAAATGACTTGTTTCTGTATGATAGCTAAGGTAGATGTTTTTGCGGCGATTTAAATAGTAGAGTCGGTCAGAAAAGTGATTATATTATATTTGATAAGTTAAATGATGTAGTTTATTAGTTTATTTAAGTCTCATCCAATACATGTGTTATACAACATATATAAAACAGGTATTCACTGCATAAAATATAACAACTTGTACTGGCCAATCTAAATTAGATTTACAGGAGACTATTATACACAAATAAACAGTAATAGCATATTAACATATTATAAAAGGCAGACTACCATTGTTAACCTTAAAATTAAGAACTGCTCTAAAAGGAGGGGACCTTAAAAGCTGAATTTTGTTAAACCCTGGCATTATCACGCACATAATAAATGTTTAAAAAGAAAAAGGCATATATCACCCATTATCAGATAACAAGTGAACAGGTTAACAATGATTATCTACACAGAGTTAAAACATTATAATATTTAAAACAAAGTATGGTATCAATTTATATACAATAAAATTGCACAAGATACTATTGTAAAAGTAATACACAATTTAAAATTGCAACTTAATGAAATTAGATAGAGAGGAGTCTGTCAGTAAATTACCATTGTTTAGGGTCAACCAATAATCGACAAGAGCGTTCTCACCCTTATATTATAAATACAGTAGATAAAAACTTGTAGATTGAACNTTACAAATAGTATTCGTGATATAGCTGACCCTTTGTTTTGGAAAGAGTGAATTTTTAAAGATAAGGTTGCTTTTGAAAATTATACTAGTAGTAATAAGGAGTGGTTTGGCAGTGAATGTATAGATGCCCGTAATTTATATATAGATGCACTTCGATGTTTCAACACTGATAAAACGAATATTAACAGAATATTTTATGTGAGAAAAAAAAGTGTATAAAAATATTGTCAGAAAGAAAAAATGTTACGATTACAAAGCAAGAATGGATAAAATTACAGAATTAAGGAAAAAAAGACCAAGGGAATTTTGGAAACATTTCAAGTCAAAAACCAATAGATCTAATAATATACCGTTAGCGAAATTTACAGATTATTTTTCGAGGATTAGCTCGGATAATTTTGGTGCATCGAATTGAGAAGCGGAAAGTTTTAATTGTTATAATGATTTTCATCTCCCTAATAATGTTTATCCTGAGTTAGATGGACCGATAACGGTACATGAAATAACAACTCCTGTAAAATCACTGAAACGCTTTAAAGCTTATGGAAGTGACAACCTTTTAAATGAATATGTTATAGAATCTATTGACATTGTGTCATCTCATTTATGGGCGAATGGTAAGTAATTGGGCCACTTTTTACCACCGGTTAAGGGACTTACAACCTGGTATTTTATCTGAAATTAGCTTCTGTATATCAATGGCGTCGTTACCTTGTTAAAGCTGTTCTCGAACTGTCGTATATCCGGCGAGCACACATTATGGCCGCAGGTACAGTTAATTGCCCACAAGAGAATCGTCCAGTCCGGTTCCCGTCACAAACTGCCTGGTTCCCACTGCCAAAGTAGCGAATGCTACACTTCCCCCGACTTTCTCTTGTAAGGCGGTAACACATTTTAAATAAACAATAAGTGAAAATGAACAATTAAACAAAAATAGATACAACATATGATGGACCTCCTCCGGGATCATTTCATACACATGAAGTACATGTATACAAGTCATCCATCCTTAATGTACTTAACCGACACCCAATGTAACGAAATACGGGCGAGCGGTACCATGTCCACCATTTCAACGCCTCCTCCATCTATACATGAAATACATCTAATTCCTTCTGTGACCTTTCTCCATCTTCCCCGACTAGCCCCAGTAGAGCTGTTGGGCATTTTCAGCCGTCTGCCGCAACATATCCCTCCAGCTGCAACCCCGGATCTTGGCAACCTCCCGCGCCGTCACTCCGATAAAGGAGGGTGAAGACAGCTCCTCACCGGCTGCCGGGAAGTATGGAGCATCCGTCTCTAGCAACAGTCTTCCTCCATCAATCCGCCTCAACGCCATCCTACTGTTGTCCGGAAAATCACTACGGGCCACCATCAGACTGTAACCGAAGTATGTGTTGGGGAAATACCCCAACCACAAACTTACGTCATCTAGGGATCCGTTGAAACAGTGCAGAAGGATCCGCTGCTCAGGAGAAAGTATCCCCTTGCAGCGGTAAACAGCTCGTAGTACGCGCTCGTGATGTTCTATCGGGGGCCTGGACGGCAGTGCAATACTAGCACCAGATGTGGACGAGCCTTTAATAGGGTGAGGGCCTCGTCCAACGTCCTCCGTTGAAGTTCTGGATCACCTTTGGTGCCGTCAAGCCCGACTTCACCTAAACCCACGTCCTCGTACGAATCGAGCATAGTGGCCAGCCTTTCTACGTCTCCCTCGATCACCTTGCCAGGGTGAATCCCTATTACCGACACCACCTTCCTCTTCCGTAGCTGCGACACCTGGCGCGTGGTGGGATATGTGGAGGGGTCGCACCATACGGCGACCGCTCCGTCCAGTCCGAAATTCTCCGGCCTCACACACCGTACAGCCTCGGCGAAGTTCACTGGGCGTATCCCTATCCTGTCAAACAGCCGGTCTAAATAGAAATGGGTGTCCACGCTCTCGAACTTGAGAGGGACCGCCGGTGTAAACCGCACTCTGCGCTGCGCCTCCCGCACCACAGGCTCCTCCGCATTGACCTCATCCACCACCTCCATGTCGCTCATGTTGACACTCTGCTCCGGGATGCGTCCTGGAAGCCAAGGTCTTCGTGGCGATTTAGGCGACGACTTACTCGTAATTACTGCCTTGTGGGCATCAGCAGAAGTAATACTGATCCCGTCCTCTTCCTCGATCCGTGTCTCGACCCCTACTTCCTCGTCTGGACTTCCATCAGCACAAGTACTGCTGACATCAGCTTCCATCTCGTCCTGGATAATTCGATACTGAAAGATAACTCCGAGTGATTTAAGAGGTACACATGTAAAAACCTCTGGGATCGGCAGCCCCAACTCTTCCGCGACCTCGACAGCCACCTGCCTAGTCCACTCGTCAACGGTGCACTCCTCTCGCCCCATCAGCCGTCCGTTGTTGAGGTAGGGGACCAAATCCTCGACAGTTGCCTCCGGACCCACCACAACCATTGCCATGTAACGCAGCGCTATTACTCGAACTTGGACAATCCTAGCCCGGCGATCTTCGCTCTCTGGGTCATGCTCCCTGGCCAAGGCTGTTGGGTATTGATGTCCAAAAACGTGTGCCTTTCGGTAATGGAAATTCTCCATACACCAGAATCTTGGACACTTCTTGAACTTGTGGCCCTTTGGTCCAGCTACCTCCACCGCTGGATTTGGCGCGGCCGACCAAGGTGCAGCAGGCTGCTCTTCGGCTCGACTACTACGAGAAGAACTCGCAGCAGTCGGCCTCTCCTCAACCCTTGATGCAACTCTACGTGCAGTAGGCTGCTCCTCGGCTCGACTACTACGAGAAGTACTCGCAGCAGTCGGCCTCTCCTCAACCCTTGGAACTGAGCTGGTCTCACAGCTGGTCGGCGGAACCTACTTAACCACCATCTTCGGCGCAACCCATTTTATTCCCGGGCAGTATTTGGCCACACGCCCATGTTCTCCACATCGGTGACAGAGCCACTCATTCTCACACTCGCGGCTCCAATGGCCTTTCTCCCCGCACTTGAAACACCCACGATCAATCACCACCTTTGTCTTCTGCCAGTTCAAAGGCGATGATCTCCGCGCGTTCTTCGGCGAGCGTTCCACCGTCCAACCTTCCTCATCCTCCGTGGTCCGAGAAGTACTCGGAACCTCGAAGTGCGCGCCTCCGCATGCTCCCCCGCTACTATCCTCCTCTCCCCTCTCGTCTCTACGTGGTGGACTTTCTGTGGCACCTGTCCAGCACTCCGCATCCTTCGAGGTCCGAGAATTACTCGGAACCTCGACTGGCGTGGTTTGTCCGCAAGCTACACCGACACTAGAATCCACCCTCCGCTGGTCTCTACAAGGTGGTCTACCTGAAGACGACCTTGCCCAGTCAGGGATGGTCGCGATGTGCCGCTCTATCCAGGCCTCACTGCACATTTCGAATCCCATCGTGAACGCGAATCCGGCTAAGTCGGAGAGCCACTCTCCGTCAATCCCCCGTCGGGCCAGGTCAACCTGCCCTAAGAGAGCCTGCCTCTGATCATACTCATGGTCGCCACAGGTTATCAGCGAACGGATCAGGGCCTCCGGATCCAAAATCCTCCTTTTCTCCGTGGCCTCCAACATGATCTGGATACGCTCTCTAAATTGTTGCACTTTAATATCTAACTGTAAATCACCTGAAACAGACAAAATAACTTGGTTACACACATAAGTATGTGGCACCAGTCAAGATGGACACGCCAAGGTCTCACGCAGCACAACTCCATCAGCAACGCATGTCCCTAAAATTATTGAGACAGCGCTCCGGGAGTCCCACCACGTAAGTAACGTGACGCCTCCATCTCAACTTAATGCAAGTCATGATGTCCGACCGGGCCCCCTCCTTGTATTTCGCACATTTATATTTGTCAATGCTTAAAGACTCGGTCGGAGAAATGTTTACGCATGCGCCGTGAAACCACTCGTCACAATAATCACACGCGATCATTAATCGTCCGTTCCAGGGCTTACGACAAGTGCATAACACCTTTTCTGGATCATTTGTATTGACCCCCTCTGGGTCAGCTTTCCACTCCTGGATCCACTTTGGGATTTTTCGGTCTCGACAGCGCTTTAACCTGTCATGGTTTGTCACAAACACAGAGTTCCGCATTTTTATTCTGTAGATATAAGCGGATATCATTTTCTCAATGAATCCTGGGCCTTTCCATCGTGCAGATAGCTTCTTGCATTGGACCTTCAAGGTCGCTGAATCCAGGACATACACTGCATCTCCCTCTTCATACGCCCTAGTCATGATCCGCAAATCATAGTTCCTCTTCATTCTTGTGAGAAATGTCTTCAGTTTGGTTCGCGCCAACTCATGGGCACGACTAATTTCTTGTTCAAGGTTGGTCACATACTCGTCCACTGTCTCATTTTTCTTCCCCTGTACCACTTGGAACACGAGCGTTGCTGGCGTGTTGACCTCCCGACCCAACATCAACTTGTTGGCCGTAAAACCAGTGCTTCGATTTACCGAGGCACGAAGAGCTCCTGTAATTTGTGACAGATGAAGATCCCAATCGTCCTGCTTTCCATCGATATAGCATCGAACTGCATCCATCAGTGTGCGATTATACCGCTCGATTTGTCCATTGGATGCGGGACGATATGGCGTGGTCCTCGTTTTATGTATCTCAAGAACTTTTCAAGGCGCGGTGAAGACTTTGCCCTCTGAAAGGGACATCCACATCGGGAAAAGAACGCGTTTACAGCCGCTCTAGCTGTTACCTCCGCCGACTGGGATGGCAATGATACGCACTCAACCCATTTGGTGAATTGATCAACCATCATCAAGATGTGTTCGTTCCCTCTTGGTGTCTTTGGCAACGGACCCATAAAGTATATATGCATTCGCTTCATTGGAGCACCCGCCTGAAACTCCGTAAGTGGGCACCTGCCACACCGATATGCCTTCTTTTCCTGTTGCAAGTTTAACAGGATCTAAGAAAATTCTTCACATCCGCCGACAAAGTATGCCAGAAAAATCGCTCTTAAGTCGAGCCCTTGTACGGTCAATACCTTTATGAGCCGCAAACGGTATATCATGGTTTAATGATAACGCCTGCTCTTTGAAACTAGCTGGAAGTACCAACTTCTTGTCACTGTCCTCCATTACATATAGAACTCCATCTATAAGTTCAAACGCCTC
>VMBQ01013424.1:0-16572 GCA_007657795.1 Dreissena rostriformis | reverse complement strand
TAATAATAAAAATAGTAATAATAATACTAATAATAATAATAATAATGATAATGATAATAGCTGTAGTATTTTGTAGTAGCCATTTCTATTAGCCAGTGAAGTTAATCGAAATGACATTTATGTGGCTTCGTACATATCTATGTAAATCTTACCAGCCCCCAAATCGCAAAGTTTAAACTTTGTAAGGAACTGGCCAAAGGCTGAAGTTGAATGAAATATATCTTCATGTTCATGTGCAAATGCGAATGTCTATTACACATCGTTTAACTAAGTTTGAAGAGAATTATACTATTGTCACCATGTTGGATCATTCTTTGACAACCAAAGTAAAAAAAAAAGCAATTATCGTCAAACCCCCTGTATCCGTGTCGAAGCCGTATGTGGGGGTATTAATTATTGAAGTGTTAACTCTTGTTTGTTACACATAACAATAACACTGGAAAACATTTTCGCTCTGTCACGTCGAGATTGAAGTTGAAATTTCCTTGAGACCGCAAACGGTAAACTTGCCACATAAATCGAATTAAATGCAGGACGGACGCATTTCTTTCAGATAGCATTTGCAAAGAAAATCCGTTAACCCCCCACGCCAATTCCAACTTCTGCGCCAGTTCCAAACAGTGCCCTAGAATGTTCAAAGAGGTATCAAAGTGGGTCCAATGTAAAAAGACATCGTTTTTTAATGAGATCTCTTTGGTGATAGCACTGATTTGAGTGAATTTCCATAATTTCCTCAACGCTTCCGACTGTTTAGGTCCTTGGTTAAGTTCTCTGTATGTAAGGTACTGTAAATAGTACAGATAGGGTTCAATTTGCACACAAATGCAGTCATAAGTGCTAAAAAAGTGTGGTCGAAACCCAGATGAAGTGTATGTACCGAAGCATCCTCGGTACATTTCGCATCGCAGGAATTCAGGAACACACATCGCCTCTTCTTGTCTAAATATTAAAAATACAGACCAGCTTTGTTTGAATGACTGTTCGCATGACTGCTTTGCTATCTGCAATGCTAAGGACTCCGATGGGGAAACGAATAACTGGTAAATAAGATTAGATGTTTTATCTTCTTCTATCTGCTTTTCTGTCAAGTCAAAATATTTACATGCTTCATCATAGTCTCCATTGCAGAAAAGGAACGAGGCGTATCGCATGTAGTTTCCAATGATACCAGACTCTAAAGATTGTGTATACAATTGTCTAGCTTTATTGATGCAATCTTGATTAAATTCCCGTCCTTCTGCCTTCTTTTCTAAATACGCTGAAGCAACACAACTAGCCATACTTGACATGACACTATGCAATACAAAAGCATAGTTTCTGTATTTTTCCAACGGGGCACGGTAATACGTTTCTAAGCGTGCGAATTTGCTTTCAAACGAATGTTTATTGTATTTTTCCGGTCGTTCCATTCCAAAATGTAAAGTTGGCGTCACTCTCTGATAAGCACATAATACATTTTTAAATAGTGCTGAACCCTCCGAAAAATATCTGCTACGTTCATTTTTTCTCGAACTGTCTTCTTTCAGTGTCTTTCCAATGTAGTCCATATGTATATGTTCGATTTTTTCCGCAGTGAGTTAATAATTGATGTAAGTTTATCCACCAATTTATTAAACTCGTGTCTTTCAATTTTCCCGTCAAAAAGGTTAACATTCCCGATGGTAAAGTGTGGACAATTGCGACGTGATAAGAAGCGCCTTAACGTTGCAAGAATGTACTTGACACAATTGATAAGATTTTGCTTTCTCCACACATCAGGGCAGGTGTTCTCGACCGCAAAAAAGAAGGCTGTTTTGAAATGAAATGTACTCAGCCTGTCACGATATTTTTGTGCAAACAACTCCTTTCTTATCATCTTTGTCAGAACAAATGCTTTCAGCTGTACTGTATCTAAACTTAACATAAAAAGCCGCTCGGTTAAGTTTGTGGAAATTCGCCATTGATAAACATAATAATCGTTCGTACATATGTTCGTATTTTTTGGGGGTCCCTGTGGAACTATAAAGACGCCATATGTCTTGGCTTTTTTCAACGTCTTCTCCGTAGGCCAGTGGCCGGGGCGAGGCCTTTCGAAAACGAAATTGCATTGCTTAGGACGACTTTTACAATAACACGCGTTTACAATGTCCGCATTCCCTATACTTGATGCAGGTCCGTGTCTTTTAGATATCGCTGGATGTTGGTGTAGTTGGCATGGGTCGTCGAACATAATTGAATGTGGGATCATACCATAAGTCGTCGTACAATCCCTTTGAAAAAACAAAACGATATCAACAGGATCTCGATTAGGATCCAATTGTTGAAAACGCCTTGATGGTTCGATCATTGTTAAAACACAGAACTGCGAAGCACAGCCGTTTGTGCTCACATTAATTACAACTTCGTGATCATGCGGCTGAAGGGGCGGATTTTCTGAATCAAGAAACAAACAAAACGTTTTAAAACGCTGCACGATGTCAACGTCAGACTTCATTCCAATTGTTGTAGTGCCCTCGATTGTACTTCCGAATATATAAACTCTTCTGTTACACCCAAATGCTTTGGCTGTCAGTGTCATTTTACGTTCATAAGAGAACTTTTGTTTCCTTCTAAACTGTATCAAGTGTTCATTGACGGCTAAGTAATCAAGAACATATGAAAGTCTCTCTGAGAACTCTTTATCATCTGTCGTATAACATGCCACATCATGGGCAGTTTTAAAGTATTCATCTCTTTCCTTGTTGTGCTTTTTGTTTGTTGAGCCTGTTTCGAGAAAAGAAGAACAATAAACTGTATGGCGCGCACTCTAATTCATGTATGATGTTAAAATTGACATTATTGTATCACAAAGCTTGACGTTTTAATCTTTCAATAAGTCACTTTCTCGTAGTTCATAAAATAAAATATATTTCATAATTCATGTACATGTAAACAGTAGCGGACAGTCAGAACTTCGATTTTTGTCCTTATATAACAAACAGTATAAGTTCCAACTCACTACTGAAGTCAATAATTATATGAGGAAAAACTTACGCATTCAATATATGTTATAATATAAAACTATTTTTAAGGGATCTTCCTTGACCTTGTTAGTCAACCCAATTATTTAAACATGAAAACAATAGATAACATGATGAATGAACCATATATGCACAATTTCAATAGTTGTGTAATTGTACTATATTAACACTGAAACAAGTGAAAACAACTTACAGAATCCTTGTTACTCTTGGCAACGACACCGTTCGTGCTCTCAACCTCGCTCTCTGTGCCTGGGCCCATATTCACCAACCATTCTTAGACTTAAGTCTGAAAATAAAGAATATCATTAAAACTGTAATGTGCTAAAACAACTTAAAAGTCAAGTCTAGCATGGCAGTCAACATGAATAATTATAAAATTCTTTGTTTAGAATATATTTTAATAATAAGTATCAGTTTAGCTTGTATATATTCAAACTCTGATGTATTTTTATTTTTTTTTGTTATTGAGTCCAAGACCATTGGTTTATTCCTTATTCTAAGCAATGTTTGGTGAATACGGGCACTGGTGTCTGCTGCAACAATGTTATGTTATTCGATAGTGGAAGAGAGATAATTTCGTTACTATGCTGACAGACCAACGGCAGATTTGCGCTTCGTCTGACTCGAACAGCCAAACATAAACAAGAAATAAATCCAAATTTCCAACAATAGACATAAAACTTTACCCCAACTACATACCTGAACTGTTCCTGTTGTTTAATATGGATCCATTAATACGTGAATTGACATTAATACAGTTAAAGACATAGTATTGATAAGATGGCATCCGATTTAAACTAACAACTAAAACTTTCCAACTTTTCACCACTGTTACCGAAATCTACTATTGTCAAGGCTCCAAGGTTTATAAATATCATTAAAATGCCGCTTATCTTAAAAGCGCTCCCTTATCAGAATATAAATCGTGTATATATGTGAAACAATCGTTAACAGACCTGCCCTAGCAAATAACCCGACTGCGGTAGCCGATGACAAACCAGTTAGGACCTAATTAATTAGAACGATAATGTGGACTTTAAAACCCATATTCCTTTCGTGCTAGATTTTGCTAACGTTGTGTTTGATAGATCTTTTTTATGCTTTCCGGTGAAAAATAACAGTGAACATTATCGATATTTTAACTGTTTCCTTGTGAAATGTATTATGACGTCGGTTTTTGACGTCATGAGGTCATTTTTCCAGCGATATTCGCCAGTTAAAATCATTTGCAAGCATACAATAAAACGAAAATGTGTGGGATTCGGTGGAATATCGACGTTAATTCACTCGTGATCATAGAAAAAAATATGTGTTCAATTGTTGCTGGGCCACTCGTGAAAATATTATTTTCTATGATCACTCGTGAATTAAAAACGATTTCCCACCGAATCACACAAATATCCTCTGTATATTAATTATTATAAACACGTTTAATAAAGTCGATCAATGTTCTGAATAAGGTAGCGGCCATAATAAAAAGTTGAGGGTTATATTTTGTACGGCGAATGCAGAGACGTAGATGTTATCTACGTCTCTGGCGAATGTTTAGACACATTTTACGTGAGAGCTGAATTAGCGTTGAATTAAGAGGTACAGTTTTAAGTTTATTGCAATTTAAATTTAATTAAGGTTAAGTATAAACACTTCTTATATACTGAAATAAATCTATCTAGCTTTCTATGTTAGCTAAAATGCGCTTCATACGTTGTTGGAACTTGACATAATAAATGACTTCTAGAAGAGCATCAGAATGATAAAACTTATAATACCTGTTTACCATACAAAGTTTTCACGAGTCACACATTCTCTTTTTTCCTACGCAATTAATGGCTTAATGAAGATGGTGACCTTTTGTCTGAGTAAGTAATAACACTGAATTTGTCATTTTTTATTATTAATATTATATAAATAGCTACATTTGTTTACTTCAAAACATGGATATATTAAAATGTTGGTTATAAAAAATACATGGCAGCTTTCATAACTCAAAAACAAAATTAATACAATCGTGGCGAGTTGTACATAACAAATATAACAAATATTTATATCATTGGTATAAACAGTATTCAATGAGTTCATGTAAATACATGTATAAAGCACAAATGCTTTCGTATATGCTGTTATTTTGAGCGAATGCTCACCAAAACAATTTAACACACAAATCAAACAGTTTTTGGAATTGAGCAACCATTTAACACACAAAACAACCTTTTAACACACAAAACAGCCATTTAACACACAAAACAGCCATTTCGCCCTAACGCAACTTTCTCAATTTTTTTTTTATTTTTATTTGCCAACTGTTTACAACAATATTTATAACCTGTTTATGCACGTTTATGGTGGAATGATGCATGCATATTAAATGAAATGTCACAATTGAACCCTTTTGACATAAAGCATGCATTATGAAAATGACATCTTATTGCACTTTGAAGTATGGGTTTACTGAGCAAATAATATACATTATACCATCTTGTGAATTTATTGTAGCTGTAATCGAAACAATAACTGATACCCGAAAGTTGTCTGCACTAAACAAAAATGCGACTTTGTACTAAAACATGTTTTTTTTTATGTATTTTGCATAAAAATCAAATATTCGAATCGGAATCTTTGCTTCGAATATTTGGCAGATTGGTGAATATTCGATCATCATCATCATCATCATCATCATCATCATCATCATCCTCATCATCATCATCATCATCATCATCATCATCATCATCATCATCATCATCATCATCATCATCATCAACATCATCGTCATCATCATCATCATCATCAGCATCATCATCATCATCATCAACATCATCATCATCATTCCCGTGACCGGCCTGGCCGTTTGAGGGATATGACGGACGACAGCAC
This sequence comes from Dreissena rostriformis, assembly GCA_007657795.1. Lineage (NCBI taxonomy): Eukaryota > Metazoa > Mollusca > Bivalvia > Myida > Dreissenidae > Dreissena > Dreissena rostriformis. The sequence continues at coordinate 10,699 of VMBQ01013424.1, read as the reverse complement.
AGAGATCCTCCACCAGTCAAGTTTTTTGACCGCTGCTGGGAGCAGCTCATCCATGGGGAGGGACATCCACTCTTTCAAACGCCCATCCAGCTTTTCTTCTTACGGCCTCGAGGGCGACCCCCCTCAAGCTTGCCCTGGAACACAGTCTTGCACAGAGGTTCGTGTCTGGTGACGTGTCCAAACCAAGCCAGCTTTAATCGCTTCGACGGTGGCCAAGATGGGCTCTTGTGGGCCACCATGAGCTGCTGTTATGTACCGGACGTACGCGTTGGCCATGTGCTCTATGTAGATGATGTGGAGCAGTCTTCGTATACATTTTTGTTCAAAGGCCTGTATCCTGCGTTCTGTGTCCGCATGAAGTGTATATGTCTCGCAGCAATACAGTATGATGGAGACTACATGGGCCTTATAGAGCCTGAACTTGGTGGGAAAGCTGATAGAGCTGCTTGTCCACAAACTGCTCAGTCTGGCTATCGTTGTGGGAATTCTTATTCGGACCACAGCGGTACTGGTACCATCCTTGGACAGGATTGCTCCCAAATACTTGAAGCTGGTAACATCTCCCAGCATCTTGTCGCTGATTGTTATCTCTGCACTGGCTTTGCTCGTGCTGTTCAACATATGATCGTCTACTTTCCGTGTTGTCGTCTATCCCGTATGCTCCTGCTCTTTCATAGAGTCTGTTGGTGAGGTCCTGGAGTTCACTGCTTGTACCACCCATGAGGTCAATTTCGCCAGAAAATCTCAAGTTTGAGATGGGTCTGCCACCGATGGAGATGGAGTTGTGGTGGTCTTGGAGGGTTTCCTGCACGATCTTCCCAATGAAGGGGTTAAACAGAACGATGGAGAGCAGAAATCCATGACGGACGCCGACTTATTTCCTGAAGAAATCACATATCCGTCCATTGAGAAGTACAGCGCTGCTGGCGTTTCCGTAGAGTTCTTGGATGACTTGCACCAGCCCTTCTTCAATGTTGAATCCTCTCAGAACCTACCATAGACCATCAAGCCCCACGCTGTCGAAAGCTTTATTAAATTCGATGAAGTTATGGAAGACCTCGCAAAGTAATGATTGATTCACAATAGTGTATTTATGAGAACGATTGCAAATAAAATCAATAGAGATAAACGTAAAGGTTGCCACTGAGCGCAGTGTGGACGTTGCAACGGTAGATAGAAGTAGTTGTACTGTGCCAAGTTCTAGTACTGAATCAAGTTCAGGGGATTCAGAAAAAAATGTTTCAAATTCCATTACTTTAATACCTTAGAGAATAAACATCTTCAAGAATAAGCAAGTTGCAGAAGGGGGATTCTAATCTCAATGCAGTGAGAAATTGGTTGGAAAATAGTATAAACCAAATTGGAATGATGCGTGTGACAAAGGTCCATATATTATATACCTTTGGTATAAATGGGTTCATTGTGAGTAAAAGATAATGTGTTGTATAGAAAATGGGAATATGATGTTGGCAGATTTTGATGCGAAAAAAATGGTTGCACGTAGTATGAATACATACGTTTTTATATTTGTTACACGATAGTGTTACGGCAGGAAATTAAGGTGTATAGAAAACTTTACAGAATATTAGGAAAATATTTTCTGGATTGGTTTTTGAAATGTTGAAAAATAGTGCAACATATGTACTGTTTGTGCTAGCATGACAACTCTTCAAGTAAAGAATGTAAGCCCAATTAAACAATGGTGCTAGATGGGAAAGATTTATAATTGACTTCATTGGTCCATTTCACGTATGAAAATGGAAATAGATAGTTGTTAATTGTTGTTGACCAATTTAAAAAATTGTAAAAATGTTTTCTCCTTCAAATATAGAAACGTTGATCGGACAAGTTGTGAAAACGTTTGTTATGGCTTTATCAAATCATACTGACCAAAGTGTTAAATTCGAGTCAAAATTATGAAGAGAATTGTATGACCTATTTAGCCGTCAGCAAACCAGAACTACCGGTACACCATATCGCCCACAATCGAAAGGTGAAGTTGAACGGACGAAAAGAACGATCAGTAAAATGTTAACTTCATTTCTTTCACAACTTCGTGACGCATGGGATCAATTATGTGCACATTTGTGTTGGATGGCATACAGGCTATCAAATCACTAAACTTCTGGTCACACCCCGTACAATATGATGTTTGGTTTTGACATAAGACTTCAATGGATCTTGTCTGTGGTCATCATTCAAGGCCTGGAAAAAGACTTAATGACAATTGCTCTGATTACATATTAAAATATATACATAGTTCAATGGCGTACATGATTTTGCACGAAATACACTTACAATTTCAACTGAATGAAAATAATCTATGACTTGAATGTTAACTTGCAATCGTACACTGTTTGTGATAGAGTCTGGTATTATTACCCACAGCGAAAGGTTATACAAACAGGCCCCTGGTCTTAGCGGAAAGTAGGCACATTATTGGACTGGGTCATGTTTGGTCATAGGAAAATTGAATAATGTTTTATATCGAACTCAGATTAACCACAGAAAGTTGTTCACCATGACAAGTTACAACTTAATTTTGATGGAAATTTCTAATCTCACTGTGAATAATATATACAAGATCTTAATTTTCTGTCGTAAATGAACATTTTACCATCGTTACAGGAAAATTGGTCTGCATCGTCCGTAATAACTGACATTGATCAGTTAACAAGCTTGCGATAATCACTCGCTCGTGTGCAATGAGGATCCTGATATTAAAATATAAAATGAATTAATACATTAGTTTATTTTGCGATGAAATAGTAGTGATGTCTGAAGTTCTTTGAAATATTATTATAGAATTGTTGAATTAATGTTACCATTGTGCACATAACGTGTTTGATATGTAAGAGATAATATTACTGAATATTTTAATTGTGGAAAGTTCATTCACCATTAAAATTTGATTGAAATCTTGATATTATGGTACTAGTCATATTTATTGATAACTTTTCCTGTGGAAATAGGAATATTTTATCGGTGTGGTATTTTTCATTGTTAATGATGTTGTTCGTTAAAAAATCATGATAATTACTAAAAATTGGTAATTATCTATTTCTTAAATTAAAAAAAATGCGTAAATTGAATTTATATGGATTTAATTTCCCATCTTACTGTTTTTCATTCAATAATTGATTGATAATAGGAAACGGAAATGTTTATTGAAAACCATTACTACTGTTGTTCAAGTTTTAAGTTATTGATAATTGAAAGCGAAGTTGAACGTATAGATGTCATGTTTTGATTAAAAGAAATTAAACATAACTTAATGAATAATAAATGTGAATTGAAAATATGTTTAATATTTCGTTACTTAGCTCATGCATTTCAGATACCGTTCATTTTAGACAAACATGTGTGTCTAGCATGTGTATCCGTCGTTACGGCCTTCTTAATAAAAACTCCTACGAAGTTTAAGTGTGAACACATTGTTAAACGCTTATGTGTTTAGGGTCAATCTGCTGTTAAATCTGTATTGTTGGACATTTAATCCAAAAACGGTATATAAATCGGCAATATGATGCCAAATTGCTGGTAAGTTTGAGCTGCCCGTTATAATATATGTCATGTCATTTAAAATGTATCTCATCGGTGTGGCCTTTCTGATTGGTTTCTTAGTTGTTTTGCTTTGCGCATGTAATTGTTCTATAGAGAGTTTCAGAATGGATATAAGGAACGTTTGTTGATAGTGTTATTTAAATAGTTATACAAATTTTCACAAACAAGTGACTTACAACACATTTGTCAAATATACTAATAAACCTTATAAAGTTATAAACACATACACACAATCATGTGTTGTGTGATTTATATAATTAAAACATGCTAATGTATGACCAGTCTTTAAAAAAGGAGACAAATATTATGCTATAAATTACAGGCCAATATCACTTACATGCATTTGTTGTAAAATACTTTAGACCTAACCGTTCCTGCGAAACCCAACTGATATCATTCCTCCAAAACCTAACCCAATCAAATAATCAAGGTACACAAACTGACGTCATCTTTATGGATTTTGCTAAAGCAATCGATAAAGTACCCCACCAGCACCTCTTAAACAAACTAAAATACTTTGGAATTAACTCAAACGCTTTCCTCTGGATATCCGACTTCATATCAAATAGAACCCAGACTGTTGTCCTGGAGCGAACCATGTCAGACGAGGTACCTGTTACCTCCGACAGGGCACTGTCTTGGGGCCCATCTTATTTCTTATCTACATAAATGACTTTGCTGACTATATCAAACATAGCACTCTGAGACTTTTTGCAGATGATAGCATCACATACAAAAATATTAACAACCTATCCGACGCCCATAAGCTCCAGCTAGATATTGAAGCTGCTGGTCGATGGGAGCAGGACTGGTTAATGCAATCCCATCCTCAAAAATGTAACATCCTCAGCATTACTCAAAAAAGAAATCCTATCATCTTTTCATATAAACTACATGATCACATCCCTGAAAAAGTAAATCACGCCAAATATCTCGGCATTACACTCCAAAGCAAACTCAAATGGGATAAACATATCAACTACATCACTAATAATGCAAACCATGAACTAGGAATTCTTCGTCACAACCTAAAAATAAGCTCAACAAAAGTCAAAGACCATGCTTACAAAGCTATAGTTAGCCTAGGCCTAAATTAGAATACTCTTCCAGTGTCTGGGACATACAAAAGCTCAAATAAATCAACTAGAAGAAGTACAAAGACGTGCAGCCAGATTCGTAACAAACAGATATCACAACACAAGCTCAGTAACTATTATAATAGACACCCTCAATTGGCCAACACTGGAAACACGCAGAACAAAATTCCGTCTCATCATGCTTAATAAAATTATCCACCGTGTAGTTGCCATCACTCCTCCTGAAAATCTTCTTGTTCCTGTCGACCGCAGATCCAGACTCAGCAGTGACCATGGCTTTAGATACATACAAACATCAAAAGACTCTTATAAATACTCATTCTACCCAAAAACAGTCATCCAATGGAATTCACTGCCTCCCCATATACATGAGTCAGCCACAGAAGAAGTCTTCAAAACCCTTACTGCTGTGGCTGTCATCGTCCCCCTTATTCACCTGTAGACACCTACAATGTTAATAATTTTAAATTAATACCCAACTGAGCACCGTTGTACAGTTTGTTTTCACTCCCTAACAAATAGGCCCCGGCACAAAATCTTCTTTTAAGAAATAGTGCTGTATCGGTAGAAGAAGAAAACACTAACCTGGAGTAAACATGACCTACTGTCCAAAGCAAACCGAAAATCATGCGGATGATCGTCGTTATCATCGGTAATAAATAGGAAATATATTAAAACTTCAAAAAATTAATGTTGCTTGTTGTGAAATGCCCGCACGTTTAACAAATATTATCATGCCAAATTACGACAAACTTACGATTAAAACAAACCTTATAATGGTTTTGACGAGTGTTCCAAATAAAAGACAAACGTGTTGATTATCTACACATTTGAATTACATAGCTTTCTATGTTAAAAGAAAGGCGTTTTACTACAAAATGATCTTAAATACGAATTCAAAGTTTCAACGTTAATTGGCAATCCGACAAGCTTCCTTTGGCCAAATACATATACACAAAAGAAATATGGCCCAGACAGAGAATCATACAATATATAACTAATTACATATGAGCAGATATGACAATAAAAATACGTTTGCATAATACATGTACATAATGAGTATGACTATATAGCACAGTTTCGGGATTTAACATGTGATTATAAATCAGCTAGACGATTTAAAGTCTCACAAGTTTTTTTTAGTTTTACAACATTTTTGTAAGACATCATTGATACGTTTTAACTTATAGTAGGCCACGATGTCCTGATATTATATTGTATTGGCAATTCGTTACAAAATGGACAACACAGTAAAAAGGATATAGCATATTGTCAAGCAGAAATGTATAAGCAATACCGTTCACTTTATTGTTCTTTGTCTATAATGTGATTAAAAAGCCGCTAGACAATTTAAAGTCTCACATGTTTTTTAGTTTTACAACATTTTTGTAAGACATCATTGCTACGTATTTACTTTTGGTAGGCCGCGATGTCCTGATATTAAATTGTATTGGAAAATTCGTTATAAAATGGACAACACAACAAAAAGGATATAGCATATTGTCATGCAGAAATTTGTAAGCAATAACGTTCACTTTATCGTTCTTTGTCTATAAATCAAAATCGAATTTATCGATTTGACTCGCATAAACAAAACAGCACGCTCTCAAGCCATCAAAACTTTCATTCGTTGTGAAGTTACGGATAATTATAATACTTCTACTAGTAATACTTATTAAAACAAGTGATGTGTTTGTTAAACACTATGTCCCCTTTTGAGCGATTTTGACCCATATATTTGACCTTTGACCTTGAAGGATGACCTTGACCTTTCACCACTCAAAATGTGCAGCTCCATGAGATACACATGCATGCAAAATATCAAGCTGCTATCTTCAATATTGAAAAAGTTATGGCCAAATGTTAAAGTTTGTGCAAACCAACAAAGCAACAAACCAACAGACAGGGCAAAAACAATATGTCCCCCAGTATAGACTGGGGGACATAAAAATAAGTGTAATACTTATAATCAAATCCTAAAATATTTCAGTTTGGCGCTTAATGATTACTCAATGTGAACAAATGTGTGTGTGTGTTTTCAAATAATAAAAAGTAATAATAACAAAATTAATAAACATTACAAAACAATTTCACCGAAATTTGAGCTTGGGGAATGGTATCCAGTCAAGATTAGCTTAACAATATTCCCTGGAACAGTGCACACATAATGTAATTAATGATTAAATATCGCTTCGCAATATAGAAAACAGGTATAAAACAATACATGGAAGTAAATATTTTATTTGCGCACATGTTGTAATTTTAATTTAGCGGAAAGTATACGGTTAATTAAACTATAACAAACAAAGCCTGTCACCATAGGATAACATATGCCGCCTTTTCCACATTTTCTGAACCTAAACGCAAAGTGTTTTTCCACATTTTTCGATACCTGAACGCAAAGTGTGACGGACTTTCAAACGGACAGACAGACAGTGCAATTACTATTTGCCCACCGTCGGGGGCATAAAAATAATTATCTTAATGCATAAACATGCAGTTTTATTTAATTCACCCTCTGTACGTCGATAATCCAAACTGAGCTGGATAATTCAAACTGAAGAAAAAAAATGTCGGCCGAAACTGAAACTGAAAGGTAGGTGATAATTATATTATTTCTGCTAATTTAGTAACTATAAGGACGTAATTGTTCTACACATGTGATAATGAATGTCTGACACACACATGCGTTTTGAGTTTTGCAATGATTTAATAGTTTTCTANGAAACAGTAACTTAACTTAAATGAAACTACATGTTACTTTGATACACTGTACATTAAACATTTTGAAGTACAAAACAGGTTACGAACATATATTTTAATCATTCAAACGCTTTGTTTGGAAGGAAATTACAAGTCGATTTATGTATAGGTTTTGCACAGAGTATGTATTGGTTGTGCAACGAAGTACAAATATAATGTATAGGTTACTCAACGAAGTTTCTTATCCGTTTCAGGACATAGCACATGCAGTTTGCAGTTACTGCAGACAGTGACAGAAAGTCCTCTGCGAAAGGTATCAAGAATAAACACACCAACAAAATCTGTCCATTGTCAGATATTTCCCGAGTCAGTGGTACCTTCGGACAATGTAGACACAATATCCGAGCAGCTTGAAGAAACTATACTGTACTCTGATTCGTATAATAATAAAAATAATAATTATTATTTTATTTCATAAAGAATTCACATTAAGAAATAATTTCTTTTTTACAACGTGGTCTTCAGTAACATAACACAAGTATATATTTTGAAACATGCATACGAACATACAAGGGGGAAAAAATTATACAGTTAAATGTCATAATAACTTCCTTATCAATTCCGACGACGTGGACGACGACGAAGTCGTCGTTGATAATACAAAATATGCAAAATATGATACAAAAAGCAATATTTCAAAATAAATCACATCAGACACACCACAACAAAGTATTAACATAAAAAACCATCACGTGAGCATACATGTATAGCAATGATTTGTTTGTAGGTATTCTTTAAATTTCATTTTGAATGTAGTATTCGAAGACACTTGTCGGATGCTTATTGGAATGACATTCCATACGGTTCGTGCACGAAACGAAAACGCTCGTTTTCCATAATTTGTTCTAAACGGAATAGATGATATATCAGTGGGTGTGGTGGCTCTAAGAGCGTACACATTGTTATTTGAGATATGAATAACATTAGTCGGTATCATGTTGTGCCGTTGTTAATAACTCCTCCTCAAATGAAACATCCAGCCAGTCCATGACCCTGTATTAAAAAAAAAACTTTATGTCAAGAATATTTATCTTTAGCAGATTTACTCGATCATGCCTGTAACAGTTTTATCAAATTGCAGCTTGAAATATAGATATGTACTTTTAGACATCATTATCGCTTGAAAATAGTGTGACAAATAGACACATTGCTCATGATGACGAATGTCTACGTTTGTCAAAAGTTTTTCAAAGTACGTCTGTTACAAGACGCAAAAAATACGTATTCATGGTCATAGGGGTTGAATACCGTGATACTATATATAGTTCCGCCTCCTTCACACGCTAAGGGAAATCATAACATGCACTGCAAAGTACAAAAAATACAGATCAAGTAGAAGATGGTGCATAATTACGTCGTTTTAGCAAAAACCCCAACAAAGTATTCAATTTGAGACTTTCTCTTCTGACACGAACGTATTAATTCCAACACAGCCTTATGACTTTCGCCTTTGAGAGATAACCAATACGTCTTCTGGGAGAAACGCATACACGCTAAAGCGTTGTCGTAGCAAAACACATACGTATACTGTCAGACACATGATCATGCCTTATACTTCTATTCAGCCTTTATTTCTGATAACTGGATCACCATAGACATTTCTAAACACACCAGTGGCTTAACGATACATAGATCAATATGGAAATCGTAAAATTGTGTCAATTTAACACATTTGAAAAACTTTATTGCATTTGTTAAATTGAAACTTTACTTCGGTTTGATAAATCAGCGGTATATTTCATGTTTAACCGCACAAACCAGACACATGTTGGAACATAATTTGATGTAACAGACCTGTGAAATGTCATTATGCTTTAATTTAGAGTTTTGTTATTACAAAAGCAAAATTTTACCTGTTTAAATCCCAATTTTTCCACCAATTTGCATGTGAAATGACACAGTGTTTCGTAGTGAAACATATACCCGACGTCGTAGAGAAACGGACTACGCTTTGACGTCGTTAGCCCCCAGTGATAATATGTACACCAGATCTAAACATAATTTTGCACCATTATCATCATTTTGTGTTCTAATCAGAATGTAGTGTGCGTTCATGTAATAAAATAGCTATTGTATTTGCCATATTTAACCGCGATACAAATATTATTTTTTTAACCAAATTAAAATAGCGTCAATGTTGTTTCATTTAAAGACGTGTTACCAATTTAGGAAACAAATATCTTTCAAAAACGGGGATCCTTTATCTAAAATAACAGAAATGTTTTCTTTAAATAAAAGCAATCATATCGAGGAACAAGCACTGTCAACTGTGGAATGTTGTTTTCATAACCCTTTATGTATATATAAATTGTATTTGTGTTTGCGGAGTTATTTTGATCTTAGCATTTATCGTATCCAGCTGGTACATGTATCTATGATCCGACCTCTTAACACTGTTTATGGATACAATAATAAAATGAGAAAGATGTAAGTCTCATGACAATAAAATCTAATTAAGATCATGCCATATCCCGGAATCCATTTAATATGCGGCTGATATGTTGACAGCCAATATGGTGTTAGAAGAAAAGCACATTATTATGGATTTATTTAAGCATATTCTCAGACGTTAAATATAGACCTGTAAAAAGTTTTTTTTTTTAGTGTATGTCATAAGCCAGGTTAAACCTAACCACGGTATTTTACAGATCGCCCCTCCTATGGTTTTTCTTTATGCGTATATAGTAGGGATGGGACCGAATATCCGAATATTCGAAAATCGGCCGAATATTCGAATCCAAAATTCATATTCGAATATTCTATTTTAAAGCAAAGACAAAGTTATAAGTACATGTACAAAGTCGCAGTTTTGGTTTCCATTATAGTCCTTGCTCTAATAACAGCTGTCATCAATGAAAAAGATGATAATTGGCAAACGGGAGGGTATGAGGAGAGGGACCAATCGTCAATTAACTCTCAATTCAGAGTTTTGCAATATGTTCAAACTATTTTCGGAAAAACAGTCAAAAATGAAAGGAAGTTTATGTGAAACATTAACGTATAATGCCATTTGTTTTATTTGATAAACATTTAGAAATCTGTGTTTTGACAGGCTTTTTAACCTCATCGGTCGATTGTTTAAGCCGTGGTTAATATAAACTGTAGCAACTTGATTACCGAAGTTATGTCCATAGTTATGTTACCACCATAAATTTGTATTTGTATAAACGATGGTTACTTCTGTGTTACCTAACCATTGAAATTTGTTAACTTACCACTGTAAAATTAACAACAATGCAACCCTGAAAATGACGTCGTTTTCGCGCAATTTGTCA
>VMBQ01013423.1:0-15565 GCA_007657795.1 Dreissena rostriformis | reverse complement strand
TTACCTACAAAATAATAAATTTCTTGTCGTATTTTTTATAAAGGTATGCAAATACATGCGATATGGGGTTTGTCGAGGTGTCTATGCTGCTACATCGGTCAAGTAAACTGCCCATGCATCGCGAAAACAGACGACGTGGGCAGGGAATATTTGACTTCAATACCCTATCAGAAAAGTAAATTTGTATTTCAGAAAAGTGATACAAATAAACGGTCAACGCTCTTCGGGCTTTTGCCCGTAAAATAATTTTCATATTCATACCTACGATAACGTCATTGACCTTGCAGCTACATACGTAATCGTTGAGTGGTGATGTATCTTAAACTTTAGTGTCCTTATAACTTTTACTTTGATATGAAATTATTGGTGACATACGTGATAGGTTGTCATAGACGTTTGACCTTGAAGTTTGACCTTGACGTTAAGCATACAAGTTCAATATGATGAAGGCGACTGGTCATGAAATGGTGATATTATTTATCTGAATAATATGTCATCGCTGTTGATTTCAATGTCAAAGTCTCGATTACTGAAATATTTGTCCACCACAAATCCGTATTAATCATTATTGAATTCCAAATATTTTGACACTAATTCGTATTAAAAGCAAATATAATATAAATATTATCGTTTTAAATAAAAACGTCTGAATGCTAATGTTTGGAATGTTAAATATTGAACTCCACGTAACCTCCAATTGAAAAACAAACCCTTGTTTGACCCTATTTGAAATTGCTATATCATGACCACTACGCTGTTCCAGACTTATTTACCCCCATCACGAATGCATTATTGTCGAAAGGGTACAGTAAAGTGCGATTAAATGGGTTGCGCTCAGAAGCATTGTTATGTATTTTTAAACAAACGACAATAACTCCCTACAAAAAACGCAAATGAAACCTTTACATATACGCTATGGCACTTGCAGATTACCATTCCGTAAGAGATTAACGAAAATTGCACTAAAAATATATGAAGAATTGCACACCGAAGTTTTTACTTGCAACATTAAACAAGCAGCAATAACTTCTTATTTAAATAGCGCGATCGTGACACTTTGTCAATGAGAGATGTAGCGCTTGCCGACAATTCTTTTTGTTTAAGTTTGACGACAATCGCACGCTAAATGCAGGAGAAGTTGCATACACGCTTTTCTGTGTAATTTTGAACAAAGGGCAACAACTTCGAAATATTGACAATATGTACGGTTGCACTTAGAGATAAGTATTCTGTAAACTAGACGGACAGTGAGACTGGTATATGCCGCCAGGGCATTAAAATATTGGAATTTACGTATTCATGTGTAGTTCGTTTTGATTTATAAACAGCAATTATGTGATGATAAGCCATGTCTTGAAGGGAGTATAATAGTTATGTTACGAACGATAATTCAGACGAATGTGTTTTTCTCTATGCATGCTGAGACGCTGTCAGTTATCGTGAAATATTGCACTATATCGTAATTGAATGTTTCTAAGTGAATTCATGATGCGTCTTACTCATCTTTACAATATTGTTTTTCTATTCCCAAAATAATAAAACAAAATTTGATAAATCAAAGTTTAAAGACCATTCATGCATTCAATTCATTTGGTTCACAAATGCTTCTGAATAACCTATTGAAATACAAGTCACTAAAAGAGGGTTTGAATGCAATAAAAGAACAATATTTTTTAGAAGCGACTTCAACCACAAAAGCAGTTTTTATTGCATATATTTATTTTGCAATTTACCGATTTAATTATGCCATGAATAACTTGCAATTTGCACATTTTATAAGCTTTATAGTTATTTTCATGTAAAGTGAAATCAATTCCAGAACAAGTTGATTATTTAGTTACATGTTTTATTAAGTTAGAATTATGTTTATAAAATAACAATCCTCATCGACCATAAATCCTAAGACATTAGATCAGAACTGCGCCAAGGAATTTTAAACGCATTTACTAGTTGCATTATAGACTTAACAAATGGATTGCACTTGTAATAAAAAGGGGCAATTTCATTTGTTTATGATTTTCCCTACACAACAAAATAAAATTAATCGATGGATTATCATTAGTTTATGACGATAATCAGACTTGACAAAACTATTTAATTTGAAGAGTACGAAGAGCTATAAACAAAAACCCTCTTTTTTTAATTCTATATAAAAAAAACAGCAACTATGATGGTTATCACAAGCCTGTTAAATACTTTACCTAACATCTAGAAAATAATTGTTATCACTTAATATTAAAGTAATAACATTTGCATGCTTTATAATTAGCTCTGGACAACCATACTACGTGCACAACATTAATAAAACGCATATTTATCGGACCTGTTTACAGATTTGTACACAATTTAGATTTTTTAAATTTATGTCACGTATTTTAAAAATAAAATTAGCGTGGTGACCAAATTACAGCTCCTCTAAAAAAATTCGCAGCGAGTAAAGTCGAGATATAAAGCGAATTTTAAAACAACATAAACGCTTATCACTTTCTTGCTGATATGACTGGAAAGTGAGCGCCATTTAAACAATTAATACAAGTAATAAAGGGTATAAAATGGTGAAAAATACCTGTCTCGGCATGGACGTCGCCAAATTGTTTGTCACGTGATTATCCCCTCTGCATGATAACGGTTTCATCAAACTATGCCGTCAAAATAATTAGTTCATTACCTGAAAATATGAAAGTTAATTGTTCCGACCAATTTACATAAATTTATGGAAAATAAAAAAGTTCATTGTAACAAGTTATGGTGGTAACTAAGTAGGACTAAGGTTCTCTTGATTGCTGCATGAGTGGCTATATCCGTATTTGAAAACGGTTGAGGTTAAGTGTAAGACATTTAATGCATTCAGTTTAGTTCTCTTATTGTACAAACAAAAAATTAAATGCATAAGTCTATTTTTTCTACTGTTAATTGTGCTTTGTTGTTTTGTGTACCATTTTTGGAGCTTCGACTAAGAAAAAGCCACCCGTTATAACGTTGAAATGACGTCAATTGATTATTGGTTTCTAGCACCTTTTGGATACACACCATGGTGTTGAATGCGAGATTGTCATCTTGGAATGTGGAATGTGTCTGCTTTTTAAAATCTAAAAAAACTTCATATAACAGTTGTTTAAAAAAATAAGCACACATAAATATATACCTGATAACACATTTAAGCTTGACGTTGATTTGTTTTTAAATATTGTATGCCTTTTTTCACAACGTACTATTTTGCCACTGTCTTAAAGTATGAAGTGCATGTACCAAACAAATAAAGTAGTATCACATAGGAAATAATTTGATATTTTGATTTCAGAATTTCTAGTATGTTTGTTGATTTTGCTTCTTGTTTTATCATGTCTCCTTTCAACAAATCACATCATTGATGTACACATGTCTTTCATCTCTTCGAGAGCCGTTTTAAGATTGACATATCGTACACGTCATCTGAAGCATTACATACAATCGACACTAATAACTGTCAAAGACATCTAACGGCTTTTAAACTCAGCAAATAATATAGTCAGAAAATCAGATTAAGGCCCGGTGTGAAATGTTTTGATGTCTCACGCACTTTTCGCGACTGATTAAAACGTTGTGAAGTGTTGAGCATGTCTAAATCAGTATTCTTCGCATACAATTAAATAGAAAATCAGTAATAAATATGGTTTGTTTAATTGTAACTTCAAAAGAACATTTGACTTCCTGCGAAATTGTAACACACTTTTGAAAGAATGCATGAGTATATAAATATACTTGTATTATTTAACACCTTACTTGGACGTTTAAACAGTAGAAACACTCCTGTCTGTATCGAACTCAGTGCGCTAGGAATATTCATCAGATCATAATTTAAATCATTATACACGTGGTTTGTTATTGATAGCTGCATGTTCAAAGAAAATTTTCACTAACAAATACAATTTACGATTTGGCAAGGGCCGCGTATTTGAAATATGTGCAGCGATGCCAACACAAATTTGTTATGTCTGAAACGAAACAACAAAAGTACAGAAACACCAACACAAACGTGTGTATGCAGTATGGACACAAAGGAGCACGAAATAGAACTATTTTGAATCCTACACTACAATAACTTAAGATAATAATACAATTAATGTTAACAATAATATTAACGGACGCAATGTTGATAAATTTAGACATTCGTTTGCTCTACGCCAGGCCGTAAGGCTAGGTTCCGCTTGATACGTGTCCATCATTTCGTACAATACTTGTGTTTACTTCAATATAATTTAGCTAAAATAATTAACTTTACAAGTAATTTGAAGGTTGATTAAACTGTTAATATAATTGTCACTGAACAACATATTTGAAGTGCAGCAGCATTGGGGTGAAAACGATACTGAAACCCGACCGACCGAAAAGACAAATACCAGTTGTGTATGTTGAAACAAATACAACATACATACATGAAGAGTTACTGCATGAAACGTTTATTTTCCATTAAGTATTTATGCATCTGTAAACTAAATACTGAGTTCACAATTTCATAGTTAACACAGCAGATGGTGAGACTACATACCATGAGCAATGAAGTCAGAGCAATCAATTTCAATGTGTCCTTAAATGTAGATAAAACAAAACGGTTTTAGCAATACTTGTGTATTCTTGTACGACGTTTTTGGTAAATCTTCATGGTCATAACAATCACGAAACTATAACTTGAATCAACGTCTACCTTGCCGATTGCTCTTAGGGCAATATGGCTTTGGTTTTAAAATTAAAAGTATATACTTCGTTTCTTATCATTTTAAATATATTCATTCCATTTGAGTATAAGCATCGATTCATTCCATTTAAATAGTAATGAATTATATTTACATTTAAACAAAGTGAAACTCCGCTTGCAATTAAATTATAGAAATTTATTTTAAGTGTTTTTACAGTTATTTATGCTTGTCTAATTTATGTTATTATTATGTGTTATGTCAATTAATCCGCTGTGACCATTGCAAGAATATATAACCGTTCAATGAGAAAACAAGATACTAGCCAGTTTATTGTATTTGACGAGATAATTTATTACTAGTTAATAGGAATCTCACATAGAAAAACACGAAAGCACGAGTTTTCAACACACATTGTCAATAAACTGTTATCCTTGTGATGCCATTAAATTTAATAATCTAGAAGCTATCTTTCGTAGCATATTTTGACACGGTTTGGAGATATACAGAAGAACTCAAGTTATATGTTTACTTTTTTTTTTGGGGGGGGGGGTGATGGAAGGGGTGATTGAAACGTTCGTCCTTCAATGCACTTTAGTGGTTATAGACTAAACCAACGCACCGGATAGCGGACATATCAGTTTAAATTTAAGGACTTTTAAACGAAACCGCACCTCACGCGTACCAGGACATTATTGGACCTGTATATGAATTCGAGTAAGAAGGTATTTGAGCCGCTCTGTTTGTAAACGTGTTTGTTTTATAGATTTGCTAATATTGTCGATCATGTAGACACCAGCAGAGCTCATCGCCGCGCAATATACGTTTAAACAATTGAAGATAGAAGACATTGTTATTTTCATTTTCCAGGGTGAAGATATCAGCTTTATAAACAATAGGTGGGAAAGGTTTATTTAATAGCCATAAGGTTCAGATTATTGCCCCTTTACTAGAGATCTGCTCTTTGAAGTTGCGCGCGCCACTGAACTGAAGATGCCTGCGAAATACTGATGATAGACAAAACTACTAAATTTATTTACACATGCGATAAGGAATTATTCTGAGGTAATTATTTAAACCATTTTACTGCAAGTGATATGATAAAACAGCAATCAAACTCAGACGGTATGACATAAGCTGAAACAAGACCATCCATGCAGAGGCTGGATTATTGTACTTGTGTAAATTGAAAATCAAATCTAATTTGTTTGTGCGACATATGTGCAAAGGTCAATGGAATATTGTAAGCAATCAATTAACACCAAATTTTAGAATCCACTGATGTTATCCACGATTACTTCACAAAACAGACCAATAGCACATCTACCGTATTATATGTGCTGTCGAACTAATCTGGTGATTTTTAAAAGAGAGTGTCAGGCAGCGGAGAGGTCTGAATTATTCACATCTACGACACGCTATAGCATTTAAAACAAATAGGTGACTGTATACAGTGAGTGTTATAACAATTATTTAAACAATAGTCATATAAGTCATATGCGTGAAGGAAAGTTGATATAAAAAAAGGATAAGTGAATTATTGACAATAGTTGCCACGACCTGATCTTGGGAAATGCAGTGTGGTGCTTTGTTGATGAGGACACAGACAGAGGTGTTTTTGTGTGCACTGGTCCTCTCCACATGTAAACGGTCAATACAAACACCACCCGCTGCGCGATTCTGGTAAGTGATTCAAGTATCGCAATAATAAATGTTAACAAATTTGAGTGAATGTGCAATACGGATGAGTGAATTATCGCCACTAGTTACCACAGCCGGATCTTGAGTAATGCGGTGTGGTGCTTTATTGATGAGGACACAGACAAAGGTGTTGTTGTGTGCACTGATCATATCCACCTGCATACGTTCAATACCAACATCAGTCAATGAGCAATTCTGGTAAGTTCTTCAAGTATAACAATAATAAATGTTAACACATTTGAGTGAATATGTATTTTCGATAATATTTTTATTTCATTTGTTGTTTGTATGACATTGCATAAATGAAGAAGTTTACATCAGTTTATTATATGAAATTTACTCCAAAATGGATATGAAATTCATTTTGTTAAGTTTATAAATAATTCACAGAAACGTTATGAAGTAGTAGTAATTTATATCGTCAACATTAAAATGTATTAATAATAAAATAAGTTCACTAACTAAACTAATAATGTAAACTTCGTTTTAAAATACATCGTATTGATGATCAAATAACGAATAAAATTGTTGGAATACTTGTACCATTTTGACCATAATTATGATAATAAGAAGAACAAATATATAAATAATATTGTTATCTATAATAATAATACCGGTTTTAACAAAAATACATGTTGATAGTGTTGCAGTTGTTTTTATATCCTTATATTTTATCAAAAATGTGAATGACACATATTTAAATTAAACACGAAAATAGCCTTAAAGAAACACCATTTGCGTCAGACTCGTATGTATGTTATGCGATGTCATTTTAAGAGATATTTTGTCATCATATTTTCTCATTCATATATTTGTTCATATGTATAAACGTTTAATCATTACCTGTTGCAGCATCAAAATGATAGGTTAAATCACATGTTAAATCAAAATTTGGATGATATATAAAGGAAATCGATTCGTCACAGCTTTACAGAATTCAGACTAATTGTTTGATTAATCGTTATTTAAACATGAAACTAAACTCCAAAATATACAAGACTGTCTGGACAAATTGTTCGATGTAAAAAAAGTACAAACCATACGTTGTTCACGTTGTTATAACCTATTGCATATGAGTTTCAACGGATGAAAGTGTACAAGTAAAGAGCGCATTAACTTTGATTTAGAAAGATATTTTGGCAAACATGGCAAACTGTCGTATTCCAGAACCATCTGAAGAAGTGCTTAATATTCATCATTACTTTAAAATTTTATTTCGTTTTGCGTAATTCTGTCATGCATATGGATTAAGTATAAGATATTTAAGCATCGATTGCTAATTTAATTTTATAAAGCGTTAACATATGACATTTCCAAATGTTAAACTGAAGTAACAATCTTTGCGATATACTGAATTTGTTTCTGGAAAACGAGGTTCGAATTTCAAGTCTTTATAAACTCCATAGTGAACATAATAATAAGTCAAATTTAACTTATCANTATATACTTAGTGTTTTCAGTGCCTATAGATTGTGCGATAGAACCGCTTAAACATGTGATAGAAAAAGAAGAATATTCGTTAAATAGGACATCATTATGAATGCCCATGAGTATGCATTTTATTGGTAATTGATTCTATTTTTGTGATACGAAGTTGCCACTAACTCTTAATTAACATAGTGATTCGATTATTTGCAATACATTGATCGTGGATGTGCAATAAATTATAATTGGATTGACACATACCACGCCATATTTGGACGAGGAATTATAATAACTATTACAATGAAAAAAAACACGGGATTGGATGTGGCCCAAATCATGTGTTTATCATTGGAATATGCGAAACGACTGAAATATAGTAAAATAGTTCTCATATTCATACCTACGATAACGTCTTTGACCTTGCAGCTACATACGTAATCGTTGAGTGGTGGTGTATCTTAAACTTTAGTGTCCTTATAACTTTTACTTTGATGTGAAATTTTTGGTGACATACGTGATAGGTTGTCATAGACGTTTGACCTTGAAGTGTGACCTTGGCGTTAAGCATACAAGTGCAATATGATGTTGGCGACTGGTCATGAAATGGTGATATTAATTATCTGAATAATATGTCATCGCTGTTGATTTCAATGTCCAAGTCTCGATTACTGAAATATTTGTCCACCATAAATCCGTATTAATCATTATTGAATTCCAAATATTTTGACAGTAATTCGTATTAAAAGCAAATATAATATAAATATTATCGTTTTAAATAAAAACGTCTGAATACTATTGTTTGGAATGTTAAATATTGAACTCCACGTAGCCTCTAATTGCAAAACAAACCCTTGTTTGACCCTATTTGAAATTGCTATATCATGACCACTACGCTGTCCGAGACTTATTTACCCCCATCACGAATGCATTATTGTCGAAAGGATACAGTAAAATGCGATTAAATGGGTTGCACTCAGAAGCATTGTTATGTATTTTTAAACAAACGACAATAACTCCCTACAAATAACGCAAATGAAACCTTTACATATACGCTATGGCACTTGCAGATTACCATTCTGTAAGAGATTAACGAAAATTGCACTAAAAATATAGGAAGAATTGCACACCGAAGTTTTTACTTGCAACATTAAACAAACAGCAATAACTTCTTATTTAAATAGCGCGATCGTGACACTTTGTCAATGAGAGATGTAGCGCTTGCCGACAATTCTTTTTGTTTAAGTTTGACGACAATCGCACGCTAAATGCAGGAGAAGTTGCATACACGCTTTTCTGTTCAATTTTGAACAAAGGGCAACAACTTCGAAATATTGACAATATATACGGTTGCACTTGGAGGTAAGTATTCTGTAAACTAGACGGACAGTGAGACTGGTATATGCCGCCAGGGCATTAAAATATTGGAATTTACGTATTCATGTGTAGTTCGGTTTGATTTATAAAAAGTAATTTTGTGATGATAAGCCATGTCTTGAAGGGAGTGTAATAGTTATGTTACGAACGATAATTAAGACGAATGTCTTTTTCTGTATGCATGCTGAGACGCTGTCAGTTATCATGAAATATTGCATTATGTCGTAATTGAATGTTTCTAAGTGAATTCATGATGCGTCTTACTCATCTTTACAGAATCGTTTTTCTATTCCCAAAATAATAAAACAAAATTTGATAACTCAAAATGTAAAGACCATTCATGCATTCAATTCATTTGGTTCACAAATGCTTCTGAATAACCTATTGAAATACAAGTCACTAAAAGAGGGTTTGAATGCAATAAAAGAACAATATTTTTTTCGAAGCTTCTGCAACCACAAAATCAGTTTTTATTGCATATATTTATTTTGCAATTTACCGATTTAATTATGCCATGAATAACTTGCAATTTGCACATTTTATAAGCTTTATAGTTATTTTCATGTAAAGTCAAATCAATTCCAGAACAAGTTGATTATTTAGTTACATGTTTTATTAAGTTAGTATTATGTTTATAAAATAACAATCCTCATCGACCATAAATCCTAAGACATAAGATCAGAACTGCGCCAAAGAATTTTAAACGCAT
Source organism: Dreissena rostriformis (assembly GCA_007657795.1). Classification (NCBI taxonomy): domain Eukaryota; kingdom Metazoa; phylum Mollusca; class Bivalvia; order Myida; family Dreissenidae; genus Dreissena; species Dreissena rostriformis. The sequence continues at coordinate 5,683 of VMBQ01013423.1, read as the reverse complement.
TTACTAGTTGCATTATAGACTTAACACATGGAATGCACTTGCAATAGAATGGGGGCAATTTCATTTGTTAATGATTTTCCCTACATAAAAAATAAATAAAAAAGAAAACAACTTAATTGCTGTTATGCGAGTATAAACATAAAATTAACAGTTTGGAACCAATAAATAAGAATTTAAAGTATCATTTAAATTGAAGAAAAAAAAAACTAATCGATGGAAATGTCATTAGTTCATGAGGAGTCTTTACACCCTTACTCGATACAGATACCTCCTTTGTCTCAGTTACTTCATCCTGCTTCAGTCCATTACACTTCAGCAGCCCTCATCCACACCCAACAGGAAAAAACAGAACCTCGTCCACAAACAGTTCACATGGAAACTCCAGCCAACAGCATACCACCAACCATGCAACTGATCGTAACAAGACAAACCTACGTTTACTGACCGTTAATTGTTGCGGACTACGTACCAACAGATCAGAATTCATAGCAGCACTAGACTATATCAAGCCAGACCTAATATAAGGCACAGAGTCCTGGCTGCGCGGAGTAAAACCAGGTGCTGATCCGGATAAAAATGCCATCCTGTCGAGCGAAGTGTTCCCGCCAAACCTGACTGTACACCGGAATGACAGAACATCAACCGTGGGAGGAGGAGTATTTACTGCTGCGAGTGCCAACATCATGATGGACGCCCAACCACATCTCACCACTGATTGTGAAATAGTCTGGTCCAAAGTACAAACCTGGAAGGGAAAGGACTTATACTTATGTTCCTTTTATATGCCTCATCGCAACATCAACATCATCCATAAACTAGACGAATCTATCCGCCAACTAACATCAACTGCTAAAGAAAAGTACATCATCTTAGCCGGCGACTTTAACTGCCCAGATATTGACTGGCCCAACCTGATTGTGAAAAAAGGAGCCACTGATAGAGATGTCCAACAAGCCTTGGTAGACCTATCCATAGAACATCGCCTCACCCAAGTCCACGACCAACCTACTAGGAACAACAACATTCTCGACCTCGTATTCACTAATAACCCATCTCTAGTTAAAACATCATCATCAGTCCCTGGTATAAGCGACCATGCCATGGTGGTTACTGACATAGATATCATCCCCCAGAAGATTAAACAAAAGCCTCGAAAGATTCTTATTTTCTCTAAAGCAAACTGGGATAGCATTAACGAGGACATGCAGCATCTCTCAGCCACAGTCGTTACTGAAGCAGAAAGCAAAGATTCAACCATTCAGTCACTATGGGACACTCTAAAAGCAGGCATTGAAAAGTCAATTAATAAACACGTACCATCTAAAATGAGCAAGAAGCACAAGTCTCTACCATGGCTTAACAAAAACCTGAAAAGGATGATCAGACGTAAATCAAGACTCTACAAACACGCTAAAAAAAGTAAACAATGGAACACCTTCAAGTCCTTCCAAAAAGAATGTAAAAAGGCATTTAAGAAAGCCGAAATCAACCACATCAACAACACAATACAAAAAGGCCTCGATGAAAAGAACACCAAACCCTTCTGGAGTTACGTAAAATCACGCAGACAAGATGGCTCCGGCGTTGCTCCCCTGAAAAAGATGGGTGGACTTGCGAGCGACAGTAAGGAGAAAGCCCAGCTGCTTATTGACCAGTTTAAATCTGCGTTCACCAAGGATACAGGAGATACACATCTTCCAGACACCACAAAGAGATGTCGTACACAAATACCCCCACTCAGTATCACCACAATAGGCGNATAGATATCATCCCCCAGAAGATTAAACAAAAGCCTCGAAAGATTTTTATTTTCTCCAAAGCAAACTGGGATAGCATCAACGAGGACATGCAGCATCTCTCAGCCACAGTCGTTACTGAAGCAGAAAGCAAAGATTCAACCATTCAGTCACTATGGGACACTCTAAAAGCAGGCATTGAAAAGTCAATTAATAAACACGTACCATCTAAAATGAGCAAGAAGCACAAGTCTCTACCATGGCTTAACAAAAACCTGAAAAGGATGATCAGACGTAAATCAAGACTCTACAAACACGCTAAAAAAAGTAAACAATGGAACACCTTCAAGTCCTTCCAAAAAGAATGTAAAAAGGCATTTAAGAAAGCCGAAATCAATCACATCAACAACACAATACAAAAAGGCCTCGATGAAAAGAACACCAAACCCTTCTGGAGTTACGTTAAATCACGCAGACAAGATGGCTCCGGCGTTGCTCCCCTGAAAAAGATGGGTGGACTTGTGAGCGACAGTAAGGAGAAAGCCCAGCTGCTTATCGACCAGTTTAAATCTGCTTTCACCAAGGATACAGGAGATACACATCTTCCAGACACCACAAAGAGATGTCGTACACAAATACCCCCACTCAGTATCACCACAATAGGCGTTGAGAAGCTCCTCCGTAACATCAACCCTGCCAAAGCTCAAGGGCCAGACATGATACCGAACTTAGTATTGAAGACCTGCGCCAGCCAGTTAGCACCTGCTTTATCAACAATATTCCAAATATCTATAGACTCTGGTAAACTCCCTCGAGATTGGAAAGATGCTTTTGTTTCACCTGTTTTCAAGAAAGGCGACGTCCACCTAGCTGAAAATTATAGACCCGTCTCCCTAACCTGTGTAACATGCAAGCTTCTAGAACATATCATATGCAAACATATCCTAAACCATCTGGAAAATAACAACATCTTAACTAAACTTAACCATGGCTTCCGAACCGGATTCTCCTGTGAAACACAACTACTGACCACTGTCCATGACCTTCTCTCCAACTATGACTCTGGCACGCAGATAGATATGGCTATCCTGGATTTCAGCAAGGCCTTCGATACGGTTCCACATAAAAAGCTCCTGCATAAACTGAAGCAGTATGGCGTCACTGGTAGCATAAATCACTGGCTCGAGGACTTCCTTACAGACAGGAGCATGAATGTTGTTGTGGAGGGAGAGAAATCAAACCCGGTAACTGTCGACTCCGGTGTTCCACAGGGCACAGTCCTTGGCCCTCTGCTATTCCTCTGCCACATTAATGACCTACCCGATTCAGTTAAGTCCTCGGTCCGCCTATTTGCAGACGACTGCTTACTTTATCGACCCATCAGAAGTCGCCATGACCATGAAATTTTACAACAAGATCTGAACAAACTTGAAACCTGGGCCAACACATGGGGCATGCGATTCAACGCCAAAAAATGCTACATCCTAACCATAAACCAGAAAACCTCAAAATTTTACCAACTCGAAAACCACATCCTTCAACAAGTCCCAGAAAACCCATACCTCGGAGTGACAATATCAGAAGACCTAACTTGGAGCTCACACATAAATAAGATCACCAAAAAAGCAAATTCTACACTTGGCTTCCTAAGACGCAACCTGAAACACTGCCCCGAATCCTGCCGTAAAACAGCATACTTCGCCTTAATTAGAACTACTCTAGAATATAGCTCCATTGTCTGGGATCCACTCCTTCAAAAAGACATTGATAAAATTGAAAAGATCCAAAAACAATCGGCGAGGTTCATAACCGGCGACTACTACACCAAAACACCAGGCTGCGTGACAAACATGCTGAAGAGTATGAAGATCCCACCTCTCCAGGAAAGAAGGAAGGCCAATAGACTTATCTTCTTCTTCAAGGTGGTTGAGGGGCTGGTGCCAGCAATGCCTAGCCAAGACTTCCTTACCCCAGTCCGGCAATCAAAGCGTAGAATTACCCCTAAACATTTCAAAGACTTTAAAGTAAACAATATCGTTGAACAATATTCAGTTAAAAACTCTAAGTGTTTCACACCAATCCAGTGCAAAACCCAACTATATAAAAACTCATTTTTCCCTAAGACATTAATAGAGTGGAACAATCTTGAAGAAAGTGTTGTTCGCGCGGACACAGTTGACACATTCAGGTCAACTGTCCTACAGTGGGACTAAACCACCCTCTCTTCCGTTGCGCCTACGCCGAAAGGTCCTGCAACGTACCTATCCAGATCCAGATCCAGGATGATCATGGTCCATTTCCTTATCTTAAATAAGGAATGTTAAGGTCAGAATTGACACAAGTATTTCATTTGAAGAGTACGAACCGTAAGAGCTATAAACAAAAAACTTCATTTATCAATTCTATAACTCACAGCAACTATGTTGGTTATCACAAGTGTGTTAAAAACTTAACCTAACATCTAGACAAAAACTGTTCTCACTAAAGATAAAAGTAATAACAGTTGCATGCTTAAATAACAAGCTTTGGACAAGCCTAGTGCTTTCACAACACTAATTGAATGCATATACTCGAACCTGTTTACAGATTGGCAAAACATTGAGAATTCTTCAAATTTCTGTCAAATATTCCAAATATATAAGTTCACCAAAATATCATCCTGGACACATATACATATTCCAATTGAGAAATTTAACCTCACACAAACGTTAAATGTGTTGAAACTCTTATTATTATGACCACCGGATTGCTTGTAACCTCTAGCTGTTAGTTATAATTTTAATCCTTTAATCTGGAAACTTTCAAAATAACAAGCTATATATTAAGAAAACATATTTTTAAGTCAAATACAAATACATAGCATTTATATAGCGCAAAAAATATTAACATATTCTATTGCGCTTCACAATTACATATTAAACATTAAGACAATAAATTGTAAACAATATACATTTCTGTTCAGTAGCCTTAAAACAATCAGCATTTACTATTATAGTTCATAAAAATGCAGACTTCATATTAGTGCGACTGGTACGTTCATTGTTAGTAAAATTGTCCAAACAAATGTGTTTTCAGCCTTGATCTAAAAGTGGCTTCAGACTGACAATTCATGAAGTAACCAGGAAGATTATTCCACCATTTTGGACCGACGACGGCAAGAGATATATCAGCCAAAAGAGCTATAGATTTACCATATATCTGTCTGTCAATCCATACCTTTGTTTAACTGTCCGTCAGTCAGTCTGTCCGCAAAGCTTGAACTAACTCAGGAGTACATAAGATAACACTGGACCATGAATTTCTCACAAAGTGCTGAAGATACTTTGTTTAAACGTGGAAATTATATAACAGGCAATGTGAGGACATTTTCGACTGTTTTCTTATTCCAGAGATCAAAGATGGGGTCACTGTTACTAAAATAGAAAAAAAAATATTGTAATAACTTAACAAGAACAACGGACATAATCATGCAACTAAGTAAACACATCGAGTCTGTTTGTCTGCCTGTCTTCCTCTTTTAATATGTCCATCCGTCTGCCCATCAATAAAAATAAAAAATAATTCATAAAATACCTAAATATGACAAACTTTTCTATAAATATGAAAACTGTGATAGGATTATCCATTACTCTAAATATCAGGTCAAAGCTTAGTTGAACGTTACTGAAAAGAACGGTGAATATAACTCAAATATTAATATCCTCGATTACCGTAAATTTGTGACCTTAACATTTAATGTCAATATTAAAATAATTCCAAATAAATAACAGCGATAACACTAACCTTTTAAAATAAATATATCCCTCACTGGTTTGATCCAATATGAATTCCACACAATGGTTTTAAATGTCAATATTGGTGACATAAGTGCAAAGCGTCAGCCATTTTGTTTTGCTACCCTTGATTCGCGGGTATTACGTCATAGAACTATTGCCGACAATGTAGAG
>VMBQ01013422.1:0-11481 GCA_007657795.1 Dreissena rostriformis | reverse complement strand
ATAATAATAATAATAACAATAGTAATAGTAATAATAATTAAATAGTAACATTCTATTGATAAAGTGTATGTCATGTGTTTCTTTCCATTGTCCATAGATACAAGGGCGTTGGCAATATGGGTTGACGCTGATTGGTCGATATTTATATTGGACCAATCGGCGTCGGCTTATATTGACAACGCCCTTGTATGTAGGTCAAGCCGTTTTCAGATGCGAAATCGAATTTTGCATCAGAAAACGGATTGACCTACTTGTCTTTTTTAACTAAGCAATTTCGGCCAATCGGAGCCATGCTTTAAAACAACGGACAACGAATGGTAAAGCCTCTTCTTCCATTAAGTTAGGAAAATATAGTTTCTCTCAACGTCGAGTTTTTTTCTCTGTTATGCGTTTATAACGCTTATTCGCACAGTATTTAACCATGCAAAGATATTTTTAAACAATTAGATTTTTATTTAAGCACCGCACCCACTCTGCAAAGTCCCTATATTTATATGGCTCAGCCCAGTACAATCGGGCTGACCACTGCCTTTTTACCGCAAAGTTTTATGTTAAGCAGAGTGCTCGGAGAATGGTTTTTTAACCGAAGCTCTGAGGGTAAATAAACCAATCAACAACAGCTCTCTAATTGAAGTAGTTTTCATCCGATCTTCACCAAATTGGTCAGAAGTTGTGTCTAAATGATATCTAGGTAAAGTTCAAATATGGGTCATGCAGGGTCAAAAACTAGGTCACAAGGTCACTTAGTGCATTTCGAGCATTTAGCATGGTGTCCGCTCTCTAATTGAAGTAGTTTTAATCCGATCTTCACCAAATTTGGTCAGAAGTTGTGTCTAGATGATATCTAGGTCAAGTTCAAAACCTTCAAACAGGCGTATCTTGTGACAGTTTGGCACTCTTGTTACCAATAACATATCTTGATTACCGGTTCAAAACTGGGTTACTTTCAAAAGCTTTGTCAAATTCAAGAAAAAAACTTTTGAACACTCTAGAGGCCACCCTAATTGCCAAATCTACATGAAACTTGGTTAGAACATTTCTATTAATGATATATCAACCAAATTCAAAAAACGGTTTCCAGTCCGTTGAAAAACCTTTGACGCCAGGGGACGAGGCAGTTTTGTTGTTACATTACTATAGTGAAACCTTTGAACACACTAGAAGTCACCTTTTGTATCTTCATGAAACTTGCTCTGAAAATGTATTCTACTGGTATATTGGCCAAGTATGAAATGTTTTGTCTGTCAATTGAAAAATAAAAAGCTACAAGAGGGCAGGGCAGTTACCCATGCATGGCTATATTAAAACCTTTTGAGTACATGTTTTTTCCCAATCAGCATAAAACCTTATCAATACATTTGTTCTATTGATATCTCAGGCAATTATATACGTAGTTCAAGGTAAATAGCAAGGTCTGAAGACAGAGTTATTAAACAAAACTTCTCAAAAGCTGCTAGGGAACAGTTCTCATGTGAGCGACCTAGGGACTTTCTCTCTCTTGGTCTTACAATCTTAATGAAATTGAGTCAAAATGTTTGTCTAGCCCCAGTTGGAATCTGAGTCATGTGCGACCAAAATCTAAGCAACCAGGTCAAATGTTAGAAAATCCTTGTTAACACTGTAGAGGCCGCATTTACGACTCAATCTTAATGAAACTTTGCTAAAAAATTATCTTGATTACATCTTGACTCAGAGTTTGAATCTGGACCACATGCCCCATCATTTTCTTGGCTGTTTTAAAACCTGGTTCATGTGGGTCCAAAAACTTGGTCACCAGGTCAAATATTGCTTATGAAAACATGAGTTCACAGTTCAGTTAGTCTACTCTAGGTAGTCAATCCAACGATTTAATAATTCTTTACTCAATTTTCAGGTTGATCCAGAGGAGTTTCAGGACCATTTTAACAGGGAGAGGCATAGTATGCATGTGTTTAGTGCTCTAAACACTGGGACAAGCAAAATACGTCGTTTGATGACAGAACTTGATATTATGGAGAATGAAAACCGGAAAAAACTCCAGTTACTAGAGATTACAATTGCGAGTTTAATTTCTGCTGAAATTGATACAGAGCAACGGGTTTGTCAACTTTTCGAACAGTTGGCACAAACTGAAAACAGTGCTATTGACACTAAGCTGGACACTTGTGAGACTAAAGCACTAAATTTTCTAAATAACATGGAAGAGATAATTCCTCACATTGTCGAACTGGACAATAACCGTGAAAACATGAAAGACAGCATAGACACTAACACTGAGAGGATTAATACTTTGGAGCAGACAAGGGTTACAGAGGCCTGGATTATCGAGTTAGAGCAGAAGTTGACAGACAATAATTTCTTTTTGTGAGCTATGGTGGAGTGTTTATTTGGAAGTTCACAGACTTCTCACAAAAGCTGCAGGAAGCCAAACAAGGGAGGAATCGCTGCCATGACTCGATCCCATTCTTTACAAGCCAATACGGCTACAAAATGTGTGCTAGACTGTACCCGAATGGAGATGGAAGGGCAAAGGCACACACATGTCCGTATTTTTCGTTGTAATGAAGGGGGAGTACGATGCTTTGCAGGAATGGCCCTTTAAACAGCGGGTTACATTCTGCCTGATGAACCAAGAGAGGGGAAGCCATGTTGTGGATTCCTTCCAACCTGACCCGACCAGTTCCTCGTTCGGTCGCCCACAGAACAATATGAACATTGAATCCGGATGCCCTCTGTTTGTGAGACTGGATGGGCTTGTGAATCCAAGCAGTGGACTGTTTAAAGACGATACCATCTTCCTGAAAATATCCGTGGATAGGATGGACATTCGTGATCCTGGATCTCCACATTAATTTCATTTTAGTGGAAAAAGGTGGGAATTTCAGATAATAATTACTCAATTTTTGCAGTACCAAGACACTTTGGCATTATTGTCCTTTGTTGTCATGAAGGGTGAGTACGATGCTTTGCAAGAATGGCCGTTTAAACAGCGGGTTACGTTCTGCCTGCTGAATCAAGAGAGGGGAAGCCATGTACTAGAGATTACAATGGGGGTCTTAAGTTCTGGTTAAATTAATACAGAGCAACAAGTTTGCTAACTTCTTGAACAGTGGGTGCAAACTGTAAACAGTGCAGAAGAAACTGATGGATAATCCTTTGGTGATGGATTGTAATGAGGTGTTTGTTTGGAACATAGGTTTAGTTGTTCTCGACATTGTATAATAAATTAAGTACATGTATGTTGTTATGATGTGTCATAATTATTATAAGAAAAAATATGGAAATTGAAAAAGAAACATGTTGTATGGTCATTAAGTAAGTCAATGTTTAGTATATTGTCAATGATTTGTTTAAGGTGAGTTTATCATGGTGTTTTTATTATTATTCTTTGTTAAGCTGAGTTCATATTGCTTTGTTTAGTTTGTTAATTTTATTCAACAATTTAGATAATAATGTGTGATTTTTACATAGCTCTTGGAAGGTGATAATTTATGTTAGCTTGTAAATGTTCGTCAAACACACTTGATTTCCTTTGATTTCTGAATTCAACACTTTTCATCCAATAATTTTCAGGAGCTCTTCTCTCAACATCATGAAAATTTATGTAGGCAAAATTTAGGCCAAGTTCCAACTCTAAAATTACCTGTAATTGACATTTTAGCTGGGTTTGTTTAATTTTTCATCCATTATTCTAAAGACTTCATTGAAATGTTTGCAAGTATAATTTTTTGGTCAATTTCAATAACCAGCTAAGATGTCCCAAGTATTGTTATTAAAACTAGCCAAAGTCAAGTGCAAAACTGTGCCTCTTGCTTGAAAGTCAAGGTCACTGATGTACATTATTGTGCATGATATGATTTCAAAATAACAAATTGACCCACATTTTCATCATATCAAGACAGTGTACAAGAACCAGCCCCCTTTGGTAAAGGTCAAATTTGGGGGTTCAAAGGTCAAAACATATCTGAAATAGAACTTCTGGAATACAGAAGTGATTTTATTGGCACATCTATTAAAGTTGAAAAAATGATTTGTCTGAGGCAAGTTTATGAACCCTGATTTCTGGGTCAAGGTCACACTTGAAGTTCAAATGGTGTCCATATAATGAACTAATGTGCATATTTTGTGTCAAAACCATTACTTCAAGATCCCTTTGTCAATTCTGAAATAAATCTACAGACATACAAATAGACAGACAATTTTATTGGACAATGCAACCAGTACAAAGGTGTATAAACATAGCACATATATATTTAAACAGAATAGCATGTCAAGGAAATCTGATTGACAGCATTAAGTTTACTTCCGTAGAATGTTCCAAACATATAAAATGTGAGATAATAATTTGACTCTAAATATTACTTGATTAACACCATAAGTCACCAACATCATTATTTCTCATATGCAAGAATCAGTGATGTGTGGTCAAGGTCAAGATCACACATGGCGCACAAAAATAAAATTGTGTCAGAAATAGAAGTTTGATATGCATATATATTATTGAGTTGGATTGACGGAGGTTTAAAATATTTTTGTTGTGTTAGCAAATGTTTTGTTTTGTTTTATTGAAGTTTTTTTTGTAAATAGTTCATTTTGCACGTGTCATTAGTGATTGTTAGATATAGTAACTAGTACTAGTAGCACTACCTTGTTGTTTATAACATATATTAGCTCACCAGAGCACAAGCTGCTCATGGTTTTCTGATGTNATTAATTTTTTTTTTCCAATCAATAAATCCTGTTTGAACATTAAATGTGATGTTGCTTTATTATTTATGATTCCCTGTGTAACCCAGCTAGAAAAAATCCCCGACAGCAACGGCGATCGAACCAGGGTTCCTCAGGCAGACACTACCACGTCGCTATAAAAGCTAGCTCATAAAGCAGGGCAATATAAGTTCTCCTTATACCGAACCCTGCTACAAACACCCCCTCCAATTGTGAAATTCTTCCACGAATTTTCTACTGCCATCTGTGGAACTTTGGACAACCATAGTGTGTAATTTATGTTGGGCGCCAATGTATCCCGGCTAGAAAAAAAGGGGATCAAACCTTGGAACTCCCGGTTCCTATTCAGGCAGACACTCAGCTAGCTTATATAGCAAGGCAGTATAAGTTATCCTTGTTCCGTACCCTGCTACATCTGTGAAAGGCATCAATTTAATTTCAAGTTGCAATTCTCAAAGTGACAGTTGATCTTGGTAATTGGTCGAAAATGATCAATGTGTGTTAAGTCTAGGATAGACCCCACATAGTGTCTTATATGGAATATATGCCTGAATGTTATCAACAGTATATGAGAAAACTTGGCTAAAATTCATGTGTGTAATGTGTCATCCCAGATAAGCCTGTGCAGTCTACACAGGCTAATCACGGACAACACTTTCCGCCTCTTTGGAATTTTTTGTTTAAAAGAAAACAAAACAATCCAATTTAGGCAGAAAGTGTCGTCCCTGATTAGCCTGTGCGGACTCCACAGGCTAATCTGGAATGACACTACGCACATGCATTAAGCCCAGTTTTCCCAGAACGAGGCTCATATATTATTACTGCTGCTACAAGTGTTTCCATCTGACTTGGATCACAGATCAGATAGATTTATTTTACCATATTAGAAAAGAGAAATGGCAAACAAATAGATGCAATAGAAACAGTATCATTGATGCATAACCTAAAGTAGCATACAAAGTTATAAACAAGCAAGTTTTTATCAATTTAGGAAATCCAAAGCTAAATTATTAAAATGTATAAATTTAGCAAGTTGTTCAAAAATATCGTTTACATCAGCCTGTATTAAATCCTTGCTTTGGGCATTGAATTATGTTCATTAAAAAAATAAGGTTAAGAAATATAGGGAATTAATTGGTTTTGTTACAAAACACAATGAAAAAAACAAATGAGGATATCATTGGCCCAGTTCTGTGTATTCAATCAAAGAATGTTAAAATCTCTAACAACAGCATTCATAACAATAAAGTTGAAACTGTATTTACGTGGGTTTAGCTTGATACAGTTAAACTGCTAAACACAACTATATCAAATTCAAATGTTTTCCGCCCATCCCTTGATTTGCGTATGACACTATCATTATATGCAAAGAAGCATCAACACATGTCCTCCTGTTCATGCAAAAAGTATTGTGAGTACAAGCATTGTACAATATATACTCATTACAGAACTCATCTTCAAATAACTCCATGAAATGTCAATGAAGTGGAATAAATGTGTGAAGAGTGTAACTTGGCAACTTCTTTTCAATAGAATGTTTCTTTTCACATTGAGTTTTGAAAGTTTCGGGCTTGTAGATGGTGGGAGAAACAATCCAAACAAGCACTCAAACCAAATGCGGCTTGATTGAGAAGTATCTAATCAATTGTGTTCTCTACACTTATATCTGCAGCAGGATCCGTAACTCAAGTGAAAACATCTGAAATGAATATAATGGAACAGTACCTTAAAGGGACCTTTTCTCATTTTGGTAAATTGACAAAATTTAAAAAAAAAAATCAGATTTGAAAATTTTCGTTGTACCGGGTAGTTACGATATTTGGTAGGAAACGGTTATACTGAACATTTACTTATGGTGCTCTAAAATATCCATTAAATGCATCGTTTGAGGATTTTAAAACCTAAAATTTATTAAGCTTTACAAATGCGAAACGATTGAGAAATTTGGAAAGTTCTGTTGTTATCATTATATTTTGTGACATTAATTGCTTATATAAAGTATAAAATACACCACTCACTTTATGAGAACGGATGGCTGAGTGGTTTATGTGCTAGACTTTTACTCCAAGGGTCAGTGGTTCGAGCCCAGTTGAGGATAACTTTTCTTCTTTTATATTTTTCTTGTTTTTTACTGTAGCTTTTTAGTTCCAATATTTACATTTATCAATTTAAAGCATTTAATGACAAACTTCAATAGATCAAAAATCTGTGAAAATGTCCCTTTAAGCTTCTTTAATAAAGGAATCACTCAAGTTCATCTTGGTCCTATTATTCTTTATTTGGAACAGAAAGCCACATACATTTTATACTGGGTATAGAAAATGAGCATAGTAGTGGTTCTTTACCATCAGTTTATAGCTCAATATGCTTAACATGCAAAAGGTGAGCTTTGGGGTGCGACTTTCCACCATGGGTCAACTTTCCATTCAAATGATTTCTCCAAAATTTCTGGCAGCTTTTCATGAAACTTCACAGCAATGGTCTTTGTTTGATCCTCCGACGTCAAAAATTGTACAATTGTTCTGGTCTTCTGCATATGTTGGCAAACAGTTAAATATCTATTTAAAAAATTAAAACATTAATACTTGTGACTTAATTAAATCGCATGAAACAGGGATTTACTATTCTACACCTCTTAAAAGTTTATACAAATAATTCACCTTGAGTCAAAATCACAGGGTCACATGATTTATATAGATTTGAATATGTTGTAAATAAATTAAACAAATATCTGACATTGCACAGACAAAGGTTTTACATGTTTGGATTCAACATCCTTTCAGGGGTCCTCTAATAAGTGTCTGCAAAGCATACAACTAAGGTCAAAACAGGCCAGGCCCCAGGGTTCATATGATTTATATACCCTTCTATTGTAAATACTGTAAAAATCTCTGAAATAATAGGTTCCAGAGCTTTGATATTTGGTGTACAGTAATGCATAGCGATCGCATGATGTAATCAAAGCGCTGAAGGCACCTAATTTGTTCGCTTTTGTATAATCTTTGAAGCAACTCAGTTTTCAAACTTATGTTATAGCTTTTTATATCGCAAGTTTTAAATGAACACAACCCATTCAAATTTTAAAGATTGTGTCTTAAAGCACAGGTCGAGATGTGTGTGACTGTTTATCCTCATATTTATGTTATAAAGATAACTTAGACAAAATAACAACAGTATGTCTCTTTATTCACAACTGGTAGCTGCACTGGCAACCATCTTCAGAATTGTGGTTGCCTTGCTAAAGAATAACAAGCCTATAATCATGTACATGTCGTGATATGTGTATCTAATACTTGATCTTTTTTCTTTGAATTATTGAGAAAACAATTTTGCCCACATGACAGACTTTTAATGCAGCATTAAGCCCCATTTTCCCTGAAAGCAGCCAATATGTACAGATTTCAATGATAAACTTACCAATGTCATCGCACAAGCTGTTATAAACAATAGACTGGCCAATATGTTCCACAAGCTCTTAAACCTATTGTTTACATAATTAGAGGCTGTCTAAGCATTTATCGTCTGCTAAATTTGACTGGAGTTATCCACACAGGCAGTCATGGGCTACGGGCCCTACTGTAGCTAAGGCATAGTGATTTGAAAAACTGCGTCTGCATTATTTGTGAGCTTCGCTCGCAAATAAAAGACTTATACAGTAGATAAAACTGGCTACAGCCTCAGGTGAAATGTTTCTTATAGACTTATATTACACACAAACTTAAAAATCTTCTCTGAATCCACAATTGCTTCTTCTTTCATATTGAGTTCGTATGTTTATACATCAGATTGTTGTCCTTAAAAAAGATTGGTCATTTCTTTGGGATCAAAACTGGCCACGACCCGTAACACAGGTCAGAAATCTACGGCCGTCTTGGCTCTCTTGGTAAAATTATGCCTTTATGATGGATTTGCATGGGATTTGCACACCATACACAGGTGAGCTTGTTGAAATAAGCTGGGATGCAATGACAAATCGATATCTAACCTTTTTTAATGTAAATGTTTATTATACCCCCATTACCATTGGTTATGGGGGCTATATAGCAGTCACTTTGTCAGTTGGTCTGTCCCAAAAATTTCATCTTATCTTCACCAAACTTGGTCAGAAGTTGTATCTCGATGATGTCTAGGTGAAGTTTGAATATGGGTCATGCCGGGTCAAAAACTAGGTCACGAGGTCACTTAGTGCGTTTAAAACCGAAAGTTTGTCCGGACCATAACTATGTCATTTATCATTAGATTTTATAATGACTTGGTATATTTGTTCACAATCATTGGGTGGTGTGTCATGCGAAAGAATTACGTCGATATCTCCAAGATCATGGTCACACTTTGAGTTCAAAGGTAAAAAATGGCCATAAATAATTTTGTCCGGGCCGTAACCATGTCATTCATTGTGAGATTTAAAAATTACTCGGTACATTTGTTCACGATTATTGGACGGTGTGTCATGCGAAAGAATTACGTCGATATCTCAGAGGTCAAGGTCACACTTTGAGTTCAAAGTTCAAAAATGGCCATAAATAATCTTGTCCGGGACACAACTATGTCATTCATTGTGAGATTTTAAAATTACTCGGTACATTTGTTCACAATCATTGGACGGTGTGTCATGCGAAAGAATTACGTCCATATCTCCAAGGTCAAGGTCACACTTGGAGTTCAAAAGTCAAAAATGGCCATAAATGAGCTTGTCCGGGCCATAACTATGTCGTTCATCAAGGGATTTTGAAATCATTTGGCACATATGTTCACCATCATTGGACAGTGTGTCGCGCGAAAGAATTACGTCAATATCTCAAAGGTCAAGGTCACACGTTGAGGTCAAAGGTAAAAAATGGCCATAGTCGAGCTTGTCCGGGCCATAACTATGTTGTTCATTGTGAGACTTTGAAATCAATTGGCTCATTTGTTCACCATCATTGGACGGTGTGTCGCGCGAAAGAATTACGTCGATATCTCTAAGGTCAAGGTCACACTTTGAGTTTAAAGGTCCAAAATGGCCATAATTGAGCTTGTCCGGACCATAACTATGTCGCTCATTATGAGATTTTAAAATTACTCGGTACATTTGTTAACATTCATTGGACGGTGTGTCACGCAAAATAATTACGTCGATATCTCCAAGGTCAAGGTCACACTTTGAGTTCAGAGGTCAAAAATGGCCATAAATGAGCTTGTCCGGGCCATAAATATGTCATTCATTGTTAGATTTTAAAATTACTCTGTACATTAATTTTGTTCACATTGGATGGCGTGTCATGGGAAAGAATTCAAGAGTTCAAAGGTCAAAATGGCCATAAATGATAATGGCCTATATATTCTTAAAAATTGCCATAAATTAGCTTCCCTTCTTTTGTGAGACAGCATGCAAAATATTCTGTGTCAATGCAGCATGTGGGGGTATACGTCACGTCTGTGACAAATCTCTAGTTTAATAAAGGAATCACCCAAGTACATCTTGGTCATATTATTCTTTATTTTGAACAGAAAGCCACATAAATTTTATACTGGGTATAGAAAATGAGCAAAGTAGTGGTTCTTTACCATCAGTGTATAGCTCAATATGTTTAACATGCAAAAGGGAAGCTTTGGGGTGCGACTTTCCACCATGGGTCAACTTTCCATTCAAATGATTTCTCCTACATTTCTGGCAGCTTTTCATGAATTTTCACAGGAATGGTCTTTGTTTGTTCCTCGTCAAAAGTTGTATAATTGTTCTGGTCTTCTGCATAATTATGTTGGTAAACAGTAAAATATCTATTTTAAAAATTAAAACATTAAAAATTGTGTCTAAAATCGCACGAGACAGGGATTTACTATTCTACACCTCTAAAAAGTTTATACAAATAATTAACCTTGAGTCAAAACCACAGGTTCACATGATTTATATAGATGTTAATATGATGTAAATAAATTAAACAAATATCTGACATTGCACAGACAAAGGTTTTACATGTTTGGATTAAACATCCTTTCAGGGTTCCTCTAATAAGTGTCTGCAAAGCATACAACTGGGGCCAAAACAGGCCAGGCCCCACGGGTCATATGATTAATATACCCTTCTATTGTAAATACTTTAAAAATCTCTGCAATTAATAGGTTCCAGAGCTTTGATATTTGGTGTAGAGTAATGCATAGAGATCGCATGATGTGAAAAGTCTTATACCGTAAATAAAACTGGCTACAGCCTCAGGTGAAATTTTCTTATATACTTATATTACACACAAACTTAAAAATCTCTGAATCCACAATTGCTTTTTCTTTCATATTGAGTACGTATGTTTATACATCAGATTGTTGTCCTTAAAAAAGATTGGTCATTCCTTTGGGATCAAAACTGGCCACGACCCGTAACACAGGTCAGAAATCTATGGCCGTCTTGGCTCTCTTGGTAAAATTATGCCTTTATGATGGATTTGCATGGGATTTGCCCACCATACACTGAGCTTGTTGAAATTAGCTGGGATGCAATGACAAATCGATATCTAACCATATCTAAATGTAAATGTTTATTATACCCCCATTACCATTGGCAATGGTGGCTATATAGGAGTCACTTTGTCGGTCGGTCTGTCCCAAAAATTACACCCGATCTTCAACGAACTTGGTCAGAAGTTTAATCTAGATGATGTCTAGGTGAAGTTTGAATATGGGTCATGCCGGGTCAAAACTAGGTCACGGGGTCACTTTGTGCGTTTTTAACCAAAAGTTTGTCCGGACCATAACTATTTCATTTATCGTTAGATTTTATAATAACTTGGTACATGTGTT
>VMBQ01013421.1:0-16578 GCA_007657795.1 Dreissena rostriformis | reverse complement strand
ACACTGACATGAACAAATGTTCTGTTTCTTTTATGCCCCTTTTTCGAGAAAATAATAAATTATAATTTCCCTTTCGCTGAAAAGTGACCTTCTGTCAAGTTGCTTGCCTCAAAACATTGAAATAACGTCATTTTGTTGACTAAATGACGTCATTTTGTTGACGACATGACGTCATTTTTCCAGGACAATTCTTCAGTTAAACTCTTTGACAATGTAAATAAACGGTAAACAAGCATACAATAAAAAGACAATTTTACTCGTGATCATAGGAAAAATATAATCAAGGATATAAACAAGGGAAGTACATATTGATATGATAATCTAAAAATAGAAAAAGGAATACCGAAAATTTGTTATTTTCACCTGTGAAAATAACAATTGTGTTATTTTCACTGCTTTAATTTCACTGCAGAAATGTCATAGTTTATCATAAGGTATAAAAGAAAGACGATTCTTTTTGTTCACGAACTAATTTAATTTGTTCCTCTTTCGAATATGAGTTATCAAACAATGGAATATAGAATTATCGTTCCATCCGATTTCGTATTCAAAAGAGATTTTTTATTTTTTTTTATTAAAAGCATAATGAAAAAATTGTACTTTTCAAGAATAGATTCCAATTTTTAAGCAATATTTCCGGTTCAGAAAATTTCGGACCATTGCGTCTGGCGGTGT
Source organism: Dreissena rostriformis (assembly GCA_007657795.1). Taxonomy (NCBI): domain Eukaryota; kingdom Metazoa; phylum Mollusca; class Bivalvia; order Myida; family Dreissenidae; genus Dreissena; species Dreissena rostriformis. The sequence goes on along the minus strand of VMBQ01013421.1, from coordinate 15,903 downwards.
TACATTTCCCCATGTCAATCGGGACTAAAATAAATAAGGCACTCAATGATGGCAAAGTTTCTTTGATTTAAAAGGATTATGTGTACACTTGTATCAAACAATATACATTTCCAATAACAATCGTATTGGAAGATAAACATGTATATATGGCCTCATTCAACAATTAAAATAGCGTAATCATGCATGATTGTGAGCATTACATTTGCAGTACTTTAATATGATTTGATATTGTCTTGCATTGTTTTAAACACAGTTATTATCTACAAGAAGAGAATTCCGAGTTTATTGCAATGGTGACATATCAAATGTCATCGTAAAAATACGCATGATTTTTTCTGGCAGTTGCGTCGGATCTGTAAACATGCTGGTTTTACGTAACAAAGTATCTGACTATTCATGTTCAGTGATTATTTTATCAATCAACACTACTTTGTTGAGAAAAGAAACGTTGCAAATATTCAATTAACATGCACATTGAAACAAATCATCCCAGTATGATTTAGTTTTAAACTTGAAGTTCTTGTGAATTTAATACAATCTTGTATGTAAGCAATAATGCAGTGTCCTTTAAAACGTCAGTTTTCAACTTGTTCTATCATTGATAATACTATCGAAAAGGAAATCAGTTTAAATAGTTATCTAAATTCTACGCTTTGATACATATATATTTTCGATATAACACGACTTCGGCACACATTTAACCTACGTGTTCTGCATTAAGCCTTCTCAGTCGGTTACCCCAATTTATTTTTATGTACAATTAATTATTGTGTGTTGTTGTGCGGTGTCGAGTTATTTTATGTTCTGTTCATTTGTTTAAAAAAAAGGTCACTTGTCATAATTAATAGCATGTTTGAGGGAAAAACATATATCGCTTTTGTTTTTTACTTCNTCAATAATAGAAAGTTGACCTTCAATTACACTAAGCAGTATCCCCAATGTACTTTCATTGTAATCGAATTTCGTGATCACGTGTCATGTCTGTTTTTCTAACTTGTGTGTGTGTGTTGCATATGCAATCTCAATGTTTAAACTTTCTATCAATTAAGTGGCATGTTTATTCAAAATAACGTTAAATCAAGTTGACTAAATTTCTTCCGTATCAATGAGCGTATGGTATTGTTTTGTATCCCGCAGTCGTGATACGTTAACTAACCCAACTAACCCAAGTATTCAATCTTTTTGTCGAATATGATTCCATTTCCCACCCGTCAGTCTTTGATTCCTTTGTTTTCGTTACATATTATTATAGAATTATCATTGTTCATAATTAAGTTTGGCATCCAAAGAGGTGTTAAAACTGCTATATTTGATTGTCAATATGTAAAAACGCTCGACAGTCCTAATTGGTGTTAAAATTGCTTAGTTTTTAGACTAAGACTAAGACTAAGACTAGGTTTTAGTTGTCATAAATGCACGTTATAAACAGCTTAGTAAACACATTTTCGAAAATGTTGAAACAGAGCAATTAATTGGAGGTTAATGTTGAAATATTAGCAAACGGACACTCTTAATGTCCAAAGAAAGAATATAACATGGAAACAGAAAACAACATTTTAGTTAATTTAAATAGGAATTCAAATTCTAGCTGTTCCCTTATTTCTAATAATGTATATGTGCTTGTGTGTTTCCTTTGGTGTATCGGTTTCACAGTCATCCCTCCACATTCGGACCACAGTTTTGACTGTTTCCCAAACTACCACTAAGTTTGAAATAAAAACTGTTCTGAACAAAGTGGTTATGTATACTTTTATGAAGTAAGTACTCAATTTTTCCGAAGAGCCATGCAATTGGATTTTTATATTTTAACTGCTGCCAAAATAAATAATCAGATTATAGAAATTATTCAGTAAAAAACATTTTATATCAAACCGCATATAGAATTTTAAAATGTCTTTAATTACTTTTAGCAGTCACTAAACTTTTTGTTAAATAATTCTTCACTTTATGAGTAGTATATATTTTCAGCTTTATTCACGTTGGTTGCATTTATATTTTGTGTATAGTGTTTTATCGCTCTCTCCTTTAATTTCAATTGTCACTTATTGTATAATAGGAGAAAATCCTTTGTTTGCTTAGCCACTGATCGAGATTACTTTCCAAGTTAAAAACAAAAAGGATGGAAACATCAACTTCAACAAAACGGTTTGCGCGTCTACAGAAATTCAACAATTGCATCATGTCAGTTATAATCTACGTTTGTATTAAGTGTACATCAAGTTCATGTATAATGCATGTACGATATAACTTTTACTGTCAGACGTGCAACCTGCAATTATTCTATTTATTTTTACATGTGAAAACAGTTGTCCGTCCAATAGCAATTGCTGACAGTACAATAATTTGCGTTTCACAAAAACAATACCAATATGCATGTACAACCAATTAATCAATTTCAATTAAATAGACGTTTTTGAAACAAAAATGGAATTCGTAAGATAAATGTTGATCTTAATAAAAAGTGAGGTTTTCTTCTTTACATTGTGGGAACATTCATTATCGACCTGTATTGCTGTTATTAATATGATTGCGTATTTTGTTTGCGCGTTTTAATATATGCGGTTGTGTGAAATACAACAACATCGCAACACACTTATTAAGGCTAATTACATTTGCACATAGCTAGAAATGTGTGTTTGGTTGAGTGGAGTATTCATTATTTATTACCACAACGCGTATTCCCTGCAATGTGAAAGTGTCGCTTTAAGAAGAAACTAGTCGGACATTATTGCTCTTGGCGATGCGTAATTATAAAATGTGAACTGGTGAATATTGTATCGTATATGCCACACCAATTATATGCGATGTATATGGGCTCATGGGTTCATTTGCCGGTTTAAATACTTGAAATTGTCTGCCTACCGACGCAAACAAATTTATCTCGGAAGGGAAATCTTGTTAACAGAACAGGTCTCTATAATTGTCTGACGCTGCATATGCTTGCTAAAGGCGACGCCAAAAAGGCGGCTCTTAGTAATTGAATAAGCAACAATTGTATGTGAATATAGTGAATAAACAACTCCAAATGAAGAAGCACATTATTTATGAAATTTCAAAAAAGAATATGAGTAACAATGTTGCACATCATGAATACGAATATTTTTAAATAAAATATCATTAAAAAATCATCCTCACTTAAAATATTGACCGAAGTTAACACAAAATATATAAATGGCAGGGCATTGTGCCACCGGTGATATTATTAGAATAAATTAGTTATGGTTGTTGTAAGTGCAATCGTAAATAAGATATATAAATTTGTAGAAAAAACGATGCTCTACACATATACTGCTATTGATGTTAGTATATTACCGTTTGCTATGTTGTTATAAACAAAATATACGAACCGCTTTTCCATAAATGGTTAATTTATCTCACTAACACAATTTAAACCGTTTGCAACACGTCGTGATTCTATATAAGCAGATGCAGACTCAACCAGATATTTCAGAACTATGACATTGTTTTTTAGATTGTTACAGTAATCCGCTGAAATATAATAGGATCCGCAGAACATCGGCATTCCTTTGGAAAGGCATTCCCTTTAATCGCCGAAACCCTAAAACAACAATGGCATCTGCGTAAGCACACAATTATACCAAGACGTCGCATTTTTGGACTGTGTTCTCAGTTCACGAATAATAATGTTCTGAAATGACATTCAAATGTGCCTTAATACACTAATGAGCAGACCAAGCAAATACCTCGTTAAATAAAATGTCAGTAACTTGTCTGTAATATATTGTTCTTACGTCAGTTATGCGAAGATTTGCCATGCCTTAGTAATTGTACTCGACTTCATATTTTGGATTTATCGTGCGCCAACCCAACACTCGCAAGTGTCTCTATGCGACATTGTAAATGCAATAATTTTAATTTAAAAGATAATAATAAAAATATAATTAAATGTTTAGATTTAGACATAAACTATAATTGTTTGCAAAATATATTATAAATCGAATTTATTTCGATAATATTTAATATGCTTTTGTGTACATTAACGAAAAGTACGATAATATTTTTTAATAAAAAAGATATATACTTATGAACAGGAAATTCATCAGAGCGGATGCGGAGATTTTCTCTACCTTCAAATACACTTTCTATAAACTTTATATGTACATACATTAATTATATAAATCAAATACTTATAGTGATATCAATAATGAAAACGTTTACTGATGACAAGTTATCATTTGATGTTTTTATTTATTTTTATGTTTTAGAAGAAGAAGCTTATAACACTTATTTCTCTCCTGATAGAGTTTATGGAGTTTAATTGACTGTTACATATACGTTTACCATTTGTCTTACATAAGTCTAGGAGTGTCCTTTATATTAAAACCTTCTTTCTTATCATCTTTGCTAAGCGTAGTTCATTAGCAAATAATACCAACTATTATTAATAGTTACGAAGTAACTGATAAAAAAATTACAAATGCTCATATTTCATTAAGTAAAACATGTAACATTTATTCACAGCAAAACGATCAGTCTACTTTTTCGTGCAGAACCTTTGAATAACTCAACAATATAAGTACGTCTTTGCAAATGCGTTGATTGGTTGGAAAATAAGTTTCCGTGTCTTCAATCTTAAAGTCTACCTATTTACCTGTAAAAAAATGCCAGACAATTTCACACACGCCTAATGATGTTTAAATGAATGCCTGCATTCAATATCAGCAAACACGTTTACAAACGTTAATCGTTCCTTGAGAAAGTGTTTTCCGACGTCAATGACACTGTCAAACGTGAAATTAATCAATAATATAATGACCATGTCAGACATTTATAGAAAAATGTTTTGTCAATATTTGAACTGATGGTCATCCACAAAAACGTTATTTTTATTTATAGCAATTTTGCAATGGATAGCTTGTCTTCGGGTTATCTACTAGTATCTTGTTCTCTGATGTTTCAAATCAACAGGTGCTTTAGATACTGATTGAAAGAAATCCCCCTGCGTACATATCATGTATGCTGACACCTTGAATATCAATAGTATAAAATTTAAAATTCATCTCAGAGGTTAAAAGTAAATGCTCAAGACTTGATCAGGTAGGTTTTTGATGTGTATTTATTTATGTGACCAAAGCAATTAGGTTTATAAAATTTATCCTCGGAGCGGGTTGTTGTAGTGCAGTCTAGTTTTTTAATTGTGTATGTTGATCGAATGCGATACACTTTAATGTCTCAAAGACGTTCTTATGTAAAAACCTTAACATATGTGTTTTTAATGTTAGAAGTAACACATACACACAAGCACGACATATTATATAAACCGTAAGAGTTCAGCGTAGTTTAATTTCCATCAATATGGTTGGACGTTTTGGAATAAAATTAATTATGAAACCGATGCCGGCAGAACATTAAACAACAATTATTGACGAGGACTACGAAAATAATTTTTTTTTCGGATAAATGTACTGCTCACACAATTACCACATTGCGAGCAGATATTTTGTTCAAATGCATTTAGAGAATTCGTCATACTAAACCCATATTTTACATTTCAGTTTAGATGAGCTATAAGCAGATTGTTTAATGACCTCCACATGACTTACAATGCGTGTGACAACATCCATTTAACGTGACTATGGCAAGGAAAAATTGGATTCCTGATATAACATAATATATTTGTTTAGAAATGCACTTAAATTCAATATTTGGTATTTAGTTGTTAAAATTTATATAATATAGAATGATACATTTGATAGAAACACATTCGCCAAACGTCAAGAGCCCGTCTTATGGAAGATCTTACTACACATAACAAATACGGCTTAACGTTTTGCGCACAAGAAAAACAAACAGATATGCTCAATATGCTCCTGAACTAAAGGGCAGGTGACAGAAATAAACGATTGAATAGCATCGCTGAAATGCAGAAATCGGTGATGAATAAATACATTGCAACATAATCTAAATTTTTCGTGCGGCGTTTAATAAGAAGGGATTGAGGTAAGTAAAATAAAACCCCATGTGGATATCGAACTCATGACTTAGGGGGAAAAATCGCTTCAACCACTGCGTTATCATACTTGGAAGAAAGCCATATGAACCTATACAAATACGGCTCAACAAACTCGCCCACAAGTATAAAAATGATTCTTATATCTCAGAATGAATACGCTATTTCCTTATTATATACAGCAAGTTTCATTCATTATTGTATGCCTGTATTACCTATTCCACATTCAGATGTTTCAAAGAAGTTGCCGTTTTGGGGCTATGTAAATGAGATTGTCTCTTCAATATGCATAATTAACATGAGGCTCTTCCGGCCTTTAAATCGGATTAAGCACCAACATTTTAGTGTTGTGTCGAATGTACTGTCCTACAACGCATAGGCCCTTGGTCACTTTCCACAAATAAAAAATAAACGGATCTCAATAAGAATGTCATTCTTGTTACTTTTCCTTGAGTTTCAATTTTCCTATATTTAACGAATATTCATTCGACTATATGTGAAAGCAACACACGTTAACGCAAAAACTGTTAATGTCCTTTCAAATAGCAAGGTCTTTGTTGCTGTGCAGATTACACTAAATACACCTATATTTATATCACTAATTCTACGTTACTTATTCAAATGTGTTAAAATGTGCGTTATCGGATTTTAAATCAATGCAGAGTCCAGAATATTCTTGTAAATAAACAGAACAGATGCTATTTAAAGAACTTTGAAAATATCTGATTTAGGTTGTCTTTCGATGACAGTCTTTTTTTTACAAAAGTACTATTGTACTTTTCCTCCAAGTAATCTAACGTTCAGAACATAAAATGTCCTCCCCATTTATATATGTTCCTCACCCTACTGTACATTCTTACAATCGTATGTCTTGCCAGTAAATTAGTAAATATTTGATGCGCAGTTGCAATTTTATATGCAATTATTTATTCCCTTCATAATTTACCATGTTAACCAGTTCACAACGCTTTTGTCTTACTTCTACTTAATTGTATAATGCGTATATAATGTAGGCTATGAGCTTGTATAAGCTTTATTGCTGAATAAATGTTGTTGCTGTTGTTGTTGTTGTTGTTATAATGAGCGTTTTATCATTTATCAGCAATGGCAAACGCACTGTATACTTTTATACGTAATAAATCTATTTAACGAATTTAATAGAAACCGCATATCTATTACATTTCTACTTATATATTGTGTACACGTTGACAAACCCAACATAATAAATAATTTATAGAACACGCGTCACCATAATTGTTTAAAATGTGTATTCTAGTCAACAATGACAAGAGCTAATTCGACAAACCAGAGATGCTTTTGTCTACGCTTATACTCGGGATACATACTCACACATTAAGCGTGTCTCGTTGTTATTTTGACAGCACAATTCTGAACCGTAAATATTGTGTCAATCAATTTAATATCATTATGGAGAATACACGTTTAATATTACAGAACGGATAATTGTTTAGTCCGTTTCAAGCATGGGAACTATTGGAGCGTATACATAATTCCAATATTCCATTACTGGACCATGTCCTTTTATAAATAGAAAAAAAATGAAATTAATGCGTTTACAAAGAACCATTTTCAAAGCTTGTTTGATATTACATATAAACTTACACGTGCGTTGCGACATGTCTTGAAAATACTTCCAATTTACCTTTCCAAGCCGGTCACCTCAATTGTAATAATTTGTAAGTTTTACTTTGCGCTGTACAAGTTGTAATATGTTGTATAGGTAATTTTATCGTTTATATTTTTAAGAGGAATATACGTCAATATAAGAGCTCTTGTAAAATTAAGATTGTATTAAGATATATAGGATTGATGTGTTGACGGAGTGAACTTCTCACATTTGAATTACTTCGTAAAATTAAAAAGAGTATTTGCGTCGAATCTCACACCCGACGCCGTTGATGATGTTAATCAATAGTCACTTAAAGAGTTCTCAAAGATGATTTTCATGTCGTCTTATGATTAATGTGTCTTTCCTGATTAAAGTTAGACACTCGTGAAGGTTAATCAACCGTATGTTAATCAGAAAGCGCTGTATGCATTACATACAACAGTTAGTTTGATTTTGCACGTTGACGAGCGTAATTCAGGAAAGAAATAATGAATAACTGATGAAAACATATTTTAAGGTATTTTGTCAAAAACATCATACTTTAGCTAAGGCAACAACATGACTACGTTACACAGCACTTTGAATAGTAGCATACAATCTTGTTTTTCTAACAGCTAGTAATACGAATTAGCAATAACAAGACACAAACAAAATTTGCTGATATTTCTACCATACAAAAATAATATCTGCAGTTTTAGACGCCATATAATATCCTTACACGTTTATTTACTTTATCTATGGAAAAAACACGTCATATTCCTGTTTTTTTTGCAATTGCAAAAATAATCATTTAACATTTAATATAATTAAAAAATCTGTATAATTTCCAAATATCTTTCTGTTATTAGACCGCGTTTGTCCAACATATAATACACCAAATACTTGGTGAAAATAACCAGTCACTCTTTTTGTGTAAATAAGCAAAATTAAAGCAACACGAACTCACATTCATCAATACCGGAACTTCATCGTGCAATCCAAATCCTTAAATCATGACTAAACCATAGTACCATGCCACCATATAATCATCCAAGTGTAAGCCAAACACATGCATTATTCCCTGAATCCGATTCCGTAAAAGACGTGTCATTTAATAATTTGACAAAAATTTCAAGACTTCGTAAAACATTATTCTTCTAAGTTGCGTTTCGTAAATATCCTATCTCGAATTCGATGGCTGGTGCAATTTTGTCTTAAGAACTTATCATAATAGGACGATAAGTATTTAAACAAGACTATTCTGACAGCGTTTAAGTCTGATTCCAGGAATGATTCCAATACAATGGCGAATATATCAAATACAATTCTATGAAAATATTTATTTACATTATTATGCATGAAATTGACTACTACTGCTTGTAATTGCAACACTTTGCAGTGGAATGCGTGACTGAAAATTGCATACAAAATGTTTCCTTTTTGTCTGGAAGATTTCTTTCCAAGGCGACCATAACGATTGACACAATACGCATTACAAATTTTACATATGTGTAGTCTTAATCAAATAATAAATTGAAAGTTCACATTTACTGCGACAATAAAAGACACTAAGTATAAAATACTAGTTATTTTGTGATTCAAAACGCTTTCCAACTGACTAATCGATACGTTCTACCAGAAGTTACGTATGTTTGCTCATGTTTTGTGACATTTTGTTGTGCAATTTATGCGAATAATCTGTATCACATATGCGTGATGTTTTTTTGTAATTTAAGGACAGTTGAAAAGAACATTCAAACCCGTGCTCATTAAACATTACCATTAATATTGTATTCACACTCAATATTATTCTTCGAATATTTGTTATTTTACACTATGGAAATGCACTTGAAATTAACTCTGACCGACACGATATAACCCATCTGTTACATGATACACTTCTATAAATTAAATCATCATCACATTCATTCACATTGACAGTTTTAACGTTGTTCACAGGATGTATTCAAAACTTCACAATCTTCCCAAATTATGCTGGCTGGACATTGGTCTCAATCGTATAGGCCACAGTTGTATCTGTTTGTTNAATATATATATGTATATGCAATTTCTAAAGAACTATCGCGTATTATAGATCCTTAAAAAACATGTACCGTCCATATTCGTCCATATGTTTTTGGTTATTTGGTGTAACTTTCTTACACAAGTTTCGACCAGCATTAATATCCAATGTAATGTTGAGAAAATTCCGACAATAAGCCCGAATAAATATAATTCTTATTCAGGATCGGTTAATTTGAAAATAATATGGATGCAGAACTGCGTTTTGCAACAACGTTGGATGAGTGTTCCGTGTGGAACTAGTTCATCCTGTTTAGAACGGTTCAGCGGATACAACAGCTTCCCACTATTTCGAAGTCAAGATTTTTTGTGTGTTCCTTTACATTTGCCAGAGTGTCTCATATTTAACACGTAGTATTATATTGTATTTTATGCACTAGCATATTTTATAGCATATTGATATTCCCTTCTGCTCCTACCCTAATATACTTACGAAAACGCATTTAAATTATGTTTTATAATTAACATTCAATTTTTCTTAAATTGTAATGTTACAAAAGCAAGCGCGCTAGCGGTGCAATCATGACCTCTTTTTAAATGAAACACATCCAAGCTAGTGCGCGTTAAAATAGTTATTTCAAAGTTATCGCTTTTGCTTAGTCGAAACAAGAAATATCTCAAACAATACATATCCTTTAAAAAAATTGACGTAAGCACACAGGCACACAGGCAAGACCAGACCAATAAGTTCAAACAAGCATACCTAAACAAATATTTAGAAAAAAACACTTGATAACATTTGCATAAAAGTACTTAAATTCTAAATGACAAACCGTTTTTTTGATGGTATACATGTATGTGTTTCAAGACGCTGTTATATATTGCCAATGCACATTGAACACTAACACCAAATGTACATGTTATCTACGATTGCCAAAACTTTGTTATTTAACCAATTTAAATGTGCGTTTTTGTCTTGTTAATTAGTATAATTTTCAGTAGCACGGTGTAGTCAAAATTATTTGTTTAAATATATCATCGCATTTTGGGAATGTGGCTTGAACATTCTTTGATTTTGTCTTACTCTATTCTTTACACATTATGAGTGTGTTCTAAAAATTAAAAAAAGAAGTTATATATTCACACTAAGTAAAGAACGATCGGGATTTTATGTACATGTTTGTGTTTAAGCAAGTAAAACATATCATAGGTTATTCATATTTTATTTAACATATTTTATATTTATCTGCATATATCTTGCATTACGATTGTAGTGTTACGTATTGATGCCTTTTAGACTATGCGCACCCACGACCGACTGTGTGAAACGGTCAGCTCAATTTGCGTACACGACGGGATTATGATTGTACTTCTTTCTTAAGAATGGAATGTTTGTTGCATCCCACCATTGAAAGTGTATCAATTCGAGTTCGCAACACCTGTGCCTCAATAGTTCATTGAAATAGGCCTGCACGTCCCACAACAAAGTTTTTATATTCATGTATTTCTGGGATAGAACTAGACTTAATAATACATTTCAACAGACACTTAATAAGTGGTTTAAATGGTGATGTAAATTGTGAGAATCTTTGCAACCTTTTCCACGTCGTCGAGTCGCATTTGACTAGTGCCACATTATTTTAATAACACCATAGTTTAACACTCTGATTTTCTATGGCGACAATATTTAGCGTTACCAAGATAGTGCAATAATGCTGTTTAGAAAAACCGACGCCGATATTTGCTGTGCATTGATATTAATTTATATATATTTGTCTTCATTATTAATCCAGACGCAGACTTCTGTTAACATCAGGTTAAGTCATTTATTCTAATTTGTTTTAACATCTTATTTACTTCCCAAGCTTATAATAAAACCAACGTCCAACAAAGTACTTTTGTCGCGTGCACGATTTTACATTACAATGCCGAATTGTCTGAGATCTAGCTCCGACCTAGGTGACTATGTAGGTGACAATAAAGTACAAACACATTAGTCGGAGTATTGATAAGATTAATTATTTAAGGTTTGTATATATGCCTCGCGGCAAAAATTGGTGTTAGAGGATTTTAGTTACAGGACATCATGTGGTCGTACATTCAAGACAATTTGTGGTAGGAAAAAGGTGTTGCGAAAACAATAAAACTATTCCGATCTTATATGTTTTAATAATATTAATCACGCTTTTTAATATGTTGCATGTTTTGTGACCATTACATTAATATTTTCGTTGACTGACAGTTGTTTTATAGCATAGTATCATCATCATTATGATCAATATTTGAGTCTAAACATTAAAAATAAATTAATTAAATTCTAAGATCTACGTGTTGATCAATTTAATTTCATTTTGTACAACGCTAGACCAATTGACTATGTAAACATTGTACTAAATTGGTTCAATTATATTTTCGAGTCTCGCGAAAACATCTGAAATTGAAAAGAACACATTCCCGCTCAAATTAACTTCTTAATACACAACAAGAATATTCTTACTTTCAACAGGTAAACATTAATATAATACGCGTACAGTATTGGCAATGATGCACGCGGGAATTGCGCACATATCAAATCGGCAATTACTCGGTTTGTTCTGTGATTAAAAGACAACCGCTAACAGTTTAGGTCAGTGGACTAAATGACATTAGTTAACACACAATGCATATGTCTTCACATACAACAATTAATTTTCCATGCAATAAACACATTTTAAACATGAATAAGCCAATGTTGGTCGCTAAGAAAACAATTTGTAATTTTCTTCGTTGAATTGTAACATGAACGATTTATATCGTTGTAAGTGCACTGGAATCGCATCTGATACCCAAAAAGAAACTATGATTTCTTTTTGTGTATATGTCTTTCATTTGAAGAAAAACAAAACATCTTTTGTACGGTTTTCTAATTGTGTTTGGACCTTTTTACATACACATACATACTACACTTATCCCTTGTTACCATCGGTCCGTTAGACCACTTTTAAAAACCAACGAGAAGTGCTGGACAAACAATTGTGTTGTTTTCCATTTCTGGACGTTTTTATTAAATTTGTTGTTTATAAGTGATTATAAAGACGAGCATTCGTATGATTTCCGGTTTACACGAGAAAGTCATGTTTATTCCAGACTAGTGTTATGATGATGAAAATAACATTACATATAATTGTGTGTTTGGGAGTGTTTTAGGGTTTATGAGTAGGTTAAATTAATGCGTTTGAAATAATAATGAGCCAACGCTAGTTTTGAGAAGCAAATCAATAAATTTAAATCCGCATGATATAAAGAGAATATATGATAACCTGAAAAGTAATAGATACTTATTGCAGTGACAGCGTTACATATTGATACTATACATGTCGAATAGAATATATTTAAAAAAAACATCTAAAATGTTGACAATGACCTTTGCCACTGCTAATGAAGCGCTTTTGATTGAATATTCGCTACCCGTATATGTAAGAATAATGTATCATACACAGTCTATTTATTCATTGAGTCAGTCTAAGACCAAAACAGGTACACACAAAAGGTTATAAGCACAAACAGGTATATAACCGCAAAAAGTACAATTCACTTCACTATAGTTTCATATTTGCTTTTCTGTGCATTATTCGTGATTGTATGTGATGTCTGGTTACAAGTGGGGAGCAACAGTCACTATTGCAGCAGCCACGGTTGTTATTTAGTTTTTCAGCATCTGCGGGTTGATGTGCACTGAATATGACAACACAAAATGACCACTTATTATTGCCATCCATAAACAGCTAATTACTAAATAAGACCTAACTGTTAACAGACAACAGGAATAAGCATGGATCTTGCGTCACAGTTAGTAATTTTAGTATGTCATTATTATGTCATGAAAACCATTAGCAGTTATGTGTATGTAAAATTTCAATCTTACTTTCATGAAATTGACATGATGCTAATGTATGTACATTGAATTGTAGTTAAACATGATATCCTAAATTATGTTATAATATGCTACGTCAATTTTCTGTAATTTGTCTAGGTTGTTCAATTATTTAATAGGCCTTTGTTATTTCCAGTGCACTGTGTTTAAACGCGGTTCATTCGTAAATTATATTAGTGCATTATTCCGTTTGGTTGTTCAATAGGTCCATTATATTATACGTTCTTTTCAATTTCCCGCACATTTTGTTTAAGCGTAAATTATATCAGTGTATTATTCCGCGATGATGCTTTCATATTAAGGGTTCATTATTTAGACAATAACACACGGCTGAGCTGGGCCGGCCCTCTATAATCGGCCCGCCTTCCGAAATAACTACCCTAGGGCCTTTGGCCCGAGGGCCATTATGCGGCTAAGGCCGATTATAGACGGCCGGCCCAGCTCAGCCGTGTGTTATCGTTTACATTACATATTACTATATTTTGTTCCTTCACTTAAATTTATTACCGAACCAGCTTTCCGTACTTTTATTTTCATTCAACTGAATACGAAATTTATGACGTATCTCGTGTGACGTAATTTATGTGACGAAACATACCGCCTTAAGCTAGACAATCTGGATTTTAGTGACAACAATTTGACATTATGGTTTATGTTATAGTACAATATTTATTTTAAAAAGCATCAAACGAATCCCAAACGTATTTCGGAGTGTGTGTTTGTAATGTATAATGGGAACAAGATTAATTTTTTTTTTATATAGTACGATGTCTCTATAGTCTGCTATCGAATAAATTGTTATCTCCAGTGCAAATAATCAAATGTATCGAGTGTCATGTTATAAACAAAACACATGTCAAAATCCGACGCCCAGAGGTTAGGCGTAACAACGTTATAATTTTTAATTAATTTGACTATGAAATCAGACATAGCAGACAAACGGAAAGTGTATATATTAAACAAAAATAGGTTATTTAACTGTAATGTTCAATTATAATGACCACTTATGGGTCCATGTCCGACATCACAAATTGAGTGGGCTATCGGAATGTCTTCTGCGATTTCAGTTAAATGTGGACTAATGTTCCAATGCACAATAATATGACCACGAGTCATTGAACACTATCGATTGGTAGACCTTTTATCGCATGAAAATATTGTTTCAACATCCGATCTTAACCTAAAAGGGTTCTGCTTAATATTGTCTTCAACTTATGTTTCCCATACGAACTATGACACATCTTACATTCTTCTAATCTTCTTTTTTTAGAATAACCGCATGGCTGCCACAGCATTGTAAACAATACGTTGAAGTTACGTGTCCTTCTGAAGGCAAAATGGGATGGAACAAAATAACTCGGCATTCTTTCGAGATTTTGATATTGCATCAAAGGTCGTGTGTATAAGGGCACATATGTTTGAAAAACGTGCCCTTAAACCATGACATTAATGTTATAAGGTTTAATGAGCTCACGATTCGGGTTCAGTTGATTATTTAAACAATATAGGATACGAGGTGAACGCCTTTCTAGAACTTGAGTAGAGAAAAACGTTTTGGTTCAGTTTCAGAAAATTCATGACCAGAGTTTACTCAGTCGATAAAACCTCTCTAGAGAAGAATGGCATAACGCTATTTATTTTATGCTTTCCGATGGATTACAGAGAAATATCAATGAATTAAAACTGATTATTCACGGTATCAAACAGTGAAAATTAACAATGACAATTATCGATAATTTAATCGTTTTAACGGAACTATTTATGGCAAAAATACAAAAATAATCATGTGTAAGCATAAAATAAAAGAACATTCGTTGGATTGTTGACATTAAACATAAAACTATTATTACAGATAGGGTCATCGCCACGGTCTATGCAGTGAATTATTATTGAAACTAGTTTAACGAAATGCCTAACCTCACATTAAGCCCACCGATAGCCACTTAACATTTTGAAAAACACATTTGATGACACAGAAAATACATAACAGACAAACTAAACCCCAAGTGATTAATTCTTGGGCCTTAGATGAAATGTTATCTTGGAAAGTCGTGAAGAATACGCACATAATTCGGCACAACGCAGATTGTCATTATATCTCGAGTCTGACACTATATGCGGTTACATAACGGCGCTGATTTTTGTCGAATTTCACATAAAGTTACTAGTCGTTAACAGCCAGGGCGAAGGAGATAAATGGGTGTACAGTTACAAATTGGCCAATTTCCTATGCATAACAATACAATACACAAAATACGGCATTAAACATAAAATAATTTTTAAAGCTTGAGCAACCGCCTTGGAAAGGCTAATGCAATTGAATTTGAACATGTTTTGCATCGTTTATGCCTACACTCGGACATTGACAACGTATTCGTAACTGAATGC